>NW_010580237.1:94479-108242 GCF_000705375.1 Tinamus guttatus
GCGGCCCCGCCAAGGTGAGTCCGCGGCGCTGGGGAATTCCCAGAGGTTGGTCAGCTCGCACGGAGCGCTCCGCGCACAGGAACCTCCCGATGCGCAGGACGGACGGACGGCCCTCGGGAGGCCCGGGCGGAGCGGGATCCTCCGGCGGGATCGCAGAGCCAAGCGCCGTCAGGAAGCGGGTGGGGGCACGGAAGGCGTCGGGAAGCTCCCTTGGCAAGAGCCATGGAAAACCAGGGGTGCCGGGCCGCCCGGAGCGGCGCTCCGGCTGCTCCCGCGACGGCGGCGCACGGAAAAGGGGGCAGCTGCTGTGGTGTCCCGGGGAAACACCGGCTAAAACACCACCTACCTCCACTACACCACCACCTACCTCCACTACACCACCAGGCAGCAAGGAGGAGGCAGCAGGACGAGGCAGCCCACGCTTCACAGCGGTTGCTCCCGCACTGCAGAGGTGCCGGCAGGAAACCCAACAGTTCAAGGTGGGAATGTGACGGTGACGCCAAAATTACTGGGCACTAGAGGTGCTACCCAACAAGTTGCCTCCTCTGAAAGAAGCCGTGAAACCCAAATAAATAGAAGAAAGTCCAGGCAGCTTTAAAAGGCAAAAACAGAGTAGCTTGGTACAATAATGACAAATTTGGGGCAGCGGAGAAGAGCTAGAAACACGTACAACATAGAAGAGAGTTAAAACAAGCACATGTCAAAAGAGGCAATTCAAAGAGATGAAAGTCTTTGCGCAAAATCATCAATATTCACGCGGCATTTTGTAGTCATAAAGCAGTAGGTACCAAGCAACAGAAGCCGGGTCTGCAGATGAAGAGCACTCGGGGCTGGAGCAATCTGGCATGAGGAGGAGCGGCGCGTGCGGGAGGCACCGCAGCAGCAGCGGTGCACCATAGACCTGGCCTTGCACCGAGATATCCCAAAAATACACGAGTCCACGCGCCCGCTCCGGCCCAGCCAGCCTCACCACTGGACGGGGCATTCCCGGGACTCCCCGAGCAGGGATCGCCTCGGCAATCTCGTGTCAGACAGGCAGACGTCGGCTTTCCAGGAGAGAAAACACTTGGGTGCGCTTCGGAAAAAGGCAGCCAACGTTGGGATTGTGTTTTGAAGACAGTTCAATTAGGCCGTGAGTCACAAACAATACAACAAGTCGCACCGCAACCTTGGAAGAGCCAACTGCAGGATAGTGGGGTTCGGGGCCTTGCCCTAGAGGAACCTGCGTTTTTCCCTTCCGCGATCAGAAGCCAAGATCAGAGGTGGACATGGAGCTACGGGCGCGATTTTCACCAAAATCCAAAGAATCTCCCTCCCTGACAAAACATCGCCTTCCCCGTGGTGAGTTCACGGGTACCTTTCACGCCAGGAAGCTTTTTCACAGGATCACAGAACGGTTGAGGTTGGAAGGGACCTCTGCAGCTCATCTAGTCCAACCCGCTGCTCCAGCAGGGACACCTGGAGCACGCTGCATTCACCAGAAATCCTGCCAGAAGGGTAAAAATCAGCAAGCACGACACGATGGCAGGGAAAAGAGGTTAAGAAAACAGGTAGAAACACTTCTTCGGCATTTATTTGTGAATAAACTCTAAAATCCTTTGAAAAAGGTTTATGGGAAGCGTTAGTATCAGCCAGCAATGCAGTTTTTGTAGAGTTTCCACAGTAATTCCTGAACCTCCCGTCCCTTCGAGCTGACTGGTGCTTGGAGATCACAGTGAGGGAGAAAGGAAAATGTAGGAGATGAGTGAGGAAAATCCCTCACAGAACCACGGAACGGCTGAGGATGGAGGGACAGAGCCTTTCTGAGCCCCTGCCTGCCCCTCAGCCTCCGATTGAGTGCTAGGTAAAAGCCAAACGAATTAGCCCAATAAGCCCCAAAGCACAGACTTCCGAGTCTTATTTTCTGTTGATCTTGCAATGAACAGTGAGGAAACTCGGCCTTCTGGAGCAGACAGGAAGGCGGAGGGGACAGGAACAGAAAGCAAAAGCAAAGCACACGAGAAGCCCGAACTGGGGCTGCCTCTTCCCGGAGCGACAGCTCTGAGAACCATCCCAAGTGCAAGGTGAATATATAAACTACTGCTATACAGCCGGAAAAATCCGCCTTCCTTAGGAAAGGCACCGATTCAAGGATAACTTGTCACATAAGGAGTTATTCCGGGAGGTTTATCAGCTTCTTTGCTTTAATGCTCCCCTATTCTGTCACGCTGCACAAAGATTTGCCGTGTTTGCTTTGTCCTGGTCCCAGGGCAAACCATTCATTTTTAGCTGTTGCTCTTGGCACGGGAGCGCAGCAAGTTCATAATGGAAGTGCAGTTTGGGGTAGACGTGAACAATAGGAAAGGCTCCTTCGACCGCCGCGTCAGGAGGAGGACCAGCTGTTATTGGAGTTAAGTCACGGTGGCTCCGTTTCAGAAAGGCAGGGGAAGCTTCCCTGGATTTGCAGGCAACATCTGCAGCAGCGCAGGGAAACAGCTGCTTTCTCTGGAAGCAGCACCACAAAACAGCCCTTTATTCCCACCCAATTCCATATTGAGGAATAACTAAATACCTTGAAATAAGCCCTTTGGGGATGCTGTCATCTAAGGTTTGAGCCTCCCCCATTTATGCATTTGTATCCTAGCAATGGAAACGGCACAAGCAGAACCTCGTGAAAAGCCCAGCACTGCCCGGCACGGATCTTTGAGCTGCATCTCCACCAAATAAAGCAGATATCACGCATTGAAAATCATCAAAGCACGTGGTTTGACACAAAGGAAAAGTCAAGTTTCATCATTGGATTGAAAAATCAAGCAAAATTGATGCCTGCCCATCCTGAATATTGACAGATTCTGCAGGAAAGAGTCAAGTTTTACTGACATTAAAGTTTTCAGAGTAACTGACCTGGGGATTTCCTGGTCTTCAAAGAGAGGCAGGGCCATGTTAAGTAAAATTACTTGGGTAACACTTGCTGCATAAGATACCCTAAAACACATTACCAGTCCAGGAAGAAAAAAGTTTCCAAGCAAGCCTGGAATTTCACAATATTCGTTCACTTTTTACATTCCCTATAACAGAGCGAACTTGATTGTCCTTTCCATTAACACACATGCACTACAAGAGACACAAAGCAGCATCCAGTCCTGTTTTCAGGACAGCTTTTATTCATTACATCTGGAATTAGCTCAATAGCTCTGTGTCTTCACTTGGAGTTTTCAGCATCAAGTCTACCTGAAAGACTCCCAGCTTTGTGCTTCCCAAGAGCGCATCCCAGGATCATCGTATGGACACCCATCTCCTCGTGATTTTAACTCCAGCTCATCCTGCCTCCTCCTGCAGCTTCTCCTTCAAGCTTATATGGCTTTTCCAAAGTTTCCAATGAGCCAACTACCTGGAGAGGTTTTGCAGATCCTTACTACTGCTCTGTAACCACAGGCAATAAAATACTTGTCTTCCTTCCTTGTTTAGGAAGGAAGAGTTAGAGATTCCCCTACCCCCAGTGATACAGCACAAACAGAAAATATGCAAAGCGGGGGGAACTTGATTCAAAAAGCTACCAAAATTCTGGTCATCAGGGCCAAGGCTCTTCATTTAAGTTTATTAAGATTAATAAAAAAAAAAAAAAACACACATACACAAACTGAGAACAAGCACATCCACGCCAAAGCCTCAAGACGGGTGAAGCATGAGATGACAAAATATTTAAAGTTAAGCACAAAATGCACAAAAGAGGCACGTTGCTGCAGCGCTCGGGCTGGCCAAGATCTCACTGACTGCATTCACAAGATCTTCCCCTCCCTGCTGACAACTAGTATTAAATTAAGACATTATCAGGCTGTAAAATGCATATTGCCTTTCTGGTCCACAGCAAGGTTTGAGGCTGGGGACAGCCCTCCAAAGCTTCAAACTGTTGCTCTGAAATGATGCACAGCCTTTATGGGACTGTGCCTTTCCCTCAGACATGTCTTTCTCCTCCATACGGGCCCAGAGACAGCAGACAGGATATCAGCACCTAAAACAAAACTGAGAACTGGCATTTTGAAGTCTAGACATGATTTCCTCTTTTGGAAGCCTTCTCATATCTGTACCTTCCCCATGTAACCACATTGGGGTACAAAGTCCTCAAGGTGGCCTCATTTAGACCTTGTGTATAGAAACAACCATTCACATATACCAATTATTTAAACAATTCTTTAAGGACTGCATCCTAACAACTTGATTAGGTGTTGCCGATTGAAACTATCGCTGCTCAAACTCCTTTTCCTCTGCATTTGCTTACCAAGGTGCAGCAGGGGCTTGGAAGGGTCTGAAGCCAAGCGACCCCAGGAGCACTGTTTGTGCTCATCGTGGTGTCCTTCCTCCAGCAAGGTGTTCCTAAATTGGGCACTTTATGCTCATGCTAGCCTAGTATTGCACCTATTAGCTGTATGCATACATTATCTATGCTGTATTACCTGGGTAGAGCAGTATTTCTTGGGCTGGCTGCCTTCGTTTTGCTCTGCATTGGCCTCTGTTAGAGTCCAGCCCTGCGCGCTCCGACCTTCGCTCGGCTGCAGAGCGCAGCGCTGCTGCTGCCTCTGGAAAAGCGGCTGCTCCGCAAACCTGTCCCATGGGTTTGATGGCTCGTAAGAGGGAACAGGCTCCCCCTTCCCCAGGTATTCCCCAGTATTTTCAGGGAAGAGGCCCTGGCGCAGCACTGGGCAGGAGGCACATGAGCAGCCCCCGGCATCCTGAAGTGATGGGAGAGCAGGGCCCTGAGCTGGGCACCCAAACAGCACCAGCCCGGCCTCACGAAGGCACCAGGGCTGAATGCAGCTAAATACCCCAGGGCAGAGGGAAAAAACACACCGTGATTGTAAGGCCGCAGCTGCTGCGGCATTTGCAGCGTTCAGAAAAGCCCTAACGGGCAGAGAGGCCCGGGAGGAGCTGGCAGAGCACCGCGGTTGGCCGCGGCCGTCCCTTTTCCTCGCGCTGGCGCAGGGTTTTGCCTCAGTCTCAGGTGTCTCCGCAGTGCAGCCAGTCACCGTAGCGGCGGCAGGAAAGAACCCGGCTTTCCGGAGAGACACGGAGACGAGTCGAGCCAGTTCCAGGACGTCATTTTCCCCTACTGGCTCATTCTACCCAAATCACAAGCTGGAAAAACTGGAAAGGTAAGCGGGCCAAATTAATGGCAGCAGCCAGGGAACTGGCTTATTTATTAGCTCACCTGGAGCAGGGAGCCCAGTTCCAACGTGGGCATCAGCTCTGGAGACAGCCCTGTAACTCACCCTTCACCCAAGAGGATTCTATTCCCAAATGATTCCAGCCCTTTCCTCCAAGGACATTGCAGCCCCTCGCCGCTGCAGGCTCACAAGGTGCTTATTCACAGCGTGGCAGCGTTTCTGTCCCACTGCCTCATCCTTCCAGCTCCACGTGATTAGGAGACAGGGATGGAGACTTGAGCAGTCTCCCACCTTCCCCGGCAGCCTTTTCCCGCAGAAAGGATGTTTTCCTTGCACAAGGAGGAGCGGCGGTTCTTTCAGACCCTCGCAAGACCCTCTAGACAGGGAACCACGAGCTTAGTGGTTTTGTTAAGGTTATGAAGCTCAAGGGAAGAGCAAGAGTGAAATCCACGTGGGAGGCATCCAAAGTCCCCACCACCAACAGTCCCGGGATCTCACATGCACGTGGAACACCAAAATGAGAAGATCCGTGAGGCATAGGCCCTTGCACAGGTTCAAGCCGTGGCTGGACACAACGCCAGTCGTTGCCATTAGAGAGAGACAAGGCCACGCTCGCCAAGTGCCGCTTCCCGCCTGACAACGGCCGCGTCCCGGGAAGCTGCTCGGAATACGGCGCTGACCTCTCCTCCCGGAGCCGCATCCGGAGGGTCGCTTCTCCGCAGGGAAGGCTCCCGTAGGAAGGCGGCCCCCAGCCGCGCGGTTAAGGCAGTAATCAGGATCATGGACACCTTCCGTGCACAGAAATCTGCTCCTGTTAAAGCATCCTCCAGCCGGCCAGCACGCTAGAAAACCCCATGCAGAACTTCTAGAGTTTCCAATTAAGCTTATATGGGGGGAGAAAAAAATGTCTTTTTTCCTTTAATGACATTGCCGTTTACTGCAAGGCTCTGATGAGTTCTTATCTCATTGTGGTACCTCATGATAACTCATTACTCACTGAACTTCACTGTTTGATGTATGAGGAACAGCAACATACACTTAAATAGCTCTATTTAAACTGGCCCTATAGTTGAAACAAATCATTTCAAGAGCGGTACTGAACTGCGGAGAGAACTGCTCAAAAGCTTAGGGTAGGATATTCTTCAGTATTCACAGAGCTTAATATCTTCAAACAGAAATTACTCAAGCTGATGCATCTCTCATTATTATCAAGTCAAAGTTCTTCCTGCAGAGAATAAGACAATTGATAGGCAGAGATTACGAGGGCCAACACGGCGAGGGATGAGACTCTTTGGAGCCCAAATCCAGGCTGGGAGGGCTCAGGGATCCCGGCCAAGCACACGGGGAGCACCACAAAACTAAAACAGGAAAACAGGGCCCTGGCCCAGGCTGCTCCTCCTCGAGCACCAGGTGCTGAGGACAAAGGCAGCACAGAAAGGAGAGCCAGATGTCCCCAACTGCAGCTCGGGGTGCGTGCGCGGACCAAGCGCGCCCGTTTGCAAAGGGGACGCTCCACGCATCGCTGCTTGACGAGGCTGAAGGAGACCTTCCTCCTGCTGATGCCACCCCCACCTGCAAAGAGATGGGCAGGAAAACCCCTCCTTGGCTCCTGGGAACACCTGCAAGTTTAAATACCTGAGCCAAGGCCTGGACTTCTTGTGGAAGTAGTAAAGGAAAGAGCGCAAGATTATCCATTTGTGATCAAGAACCAGGATTTTTCTACATCAAAACACTTCCCCCCAGCTTTGCACGCTCAGTACATTCAGCACCACCACAGTGTTGCCTTGTCCTGGATGAGAAGCAGCACAGGGGCTTGCTACGCTTGCTGTGACAGGAGCAAGAGAGCAGCTCACTGCAGCTCCTGTGTTTGGGCTGCCCCAAACACAGCTAATATGAACTGCTGCGTCCCGAGGGCCGGCCCCGCACCGCTGCCTGCAGAGCAGCACGCTGCAAAAGCACCACGTTTCCAGGGGCAGGAGGCACGGCAAGAGCGCCAGGCACTTGCTGCAACCCTTTTGTCATGCTGGCTGCTGGCAGGATGCGCGTCGGATCCCTCCTTGGAAAGGAGCCCCGCGTCCCCTGCCTCCGGATGGAGGAGTGACTCACGTGCGCACCAGCCGTGCTGGAGCGATGGCTACAACTAAAACATTTCCAATTTGATAATTGCGCTGCAGACATGCTCGGGGACCTTAATTGCAGCAAGGATTGGATTTGGGATGACAACGCTTCCTGCCCCCAGGAATGCTACCGAGCCCCCCAGTTCTGCCTCTTGCTGTCCTTGGCGAGCTTCACAAGGCACAGAAACGCCTCATTCTCCCTCTTTCCCCCTTTTCCCAGCATTTCTCTGCACAGAGGATGACAGAACAACCCGCGTGTGCTGCTGTCACCTCACGCCGTGACAGCTACTGCTTCCAGAGCTCCCTAGCACAGCACGTGCACGGCACCTTCACCGCCGGCTGCAAATCTCCTCCAGTACTGCTAATTCCCGGTTATTTACCTTCCTCCGGCTCATCTCTACGGTGTGGAGTCCTTGGAGCAGAGACTTGAGCATTTGGAAAGCAACCCGAGTCCTGCTGCAAGTGAATAAACAGCAATGCACACGCACGCTACAGATATTAAGGCAATCACGGAGCACTTATCCCTGATTAAGGAAGGGAGGGAGGGCAGGAGCCGTTTCCTAGAGGTGATGGTAGAAAATCTGCACCCTGACCAGGAAAAACTTCTCATTTGCCTTCCCTGCCCTCACTTCCACATCACATTATCCATCTCTGAAATGACCCCTTTTTATTAGAAATTATTCTAATCAGTTCTGTGGCATGGCAGAAATCCAGCAGAACCACCAAAAATACACGTGCCAGCACAGGCTGCAGCAGTCCTTCCTTTCATAGGAATTCTCCCTGATGATACACAGGGACAGGGAAAAAAAAAAAGCAACAATTTCAAGACTTATTTTATCAGTGATACACTAGCCATGAAGCACCCTGAACAAGTTATGCTACCAGGACATTCAAGTAATGGATAGCATAACAGAAATAGATTTTCACAGCTTTTATTCCCAGCAAAGGAAGGATTTCTCATTTTGGATATGCTGAGGGGGAGAGGAAGGCTACACCTGAGATTTTTCCCCTGCATTTCCCAGATCAGGAATACCACATCAGTCTGAAGATCAGCTCTGCTTAGAAACGTCACCATCAGGTGCATTCCCTCCCACAGGAAGGAGGAGGTTTACATCCCAAAACACACAAATTAGTAGCATCAGTCAAGGGATTGGCGAGTCCCCTTAAAAAGGTTTAATGGATTGAATGTCCCTCTATAAAAAACGTGGCCAGAAAGATGGGGGAGAATCAAGAAGAATGGGAGAAGAGACCTGGGCAGGACAGAAAGAAAAACCACCAATAAAACACCTCACAAATAGTGAGCCAAGAGCAAGGAAGAGATGAACACGAACACCTGGCTTCACTTCCCAAAAAGTGCATGATTTTATGAGACTACTGCGCTTTGATAATCAGAGCCGGTATTTCACATTTCCCCCGTAGCAAATACATGAATAAATGATACCAATTTCAACCTTTAAAGGGAAGATTCCAGTTCTCAATGCACTAAGCCTGGGAGCTAGGGCTCTGCCCACTCCTTGGGGCTTTCTGAAGCAAACGCTGCAGGGGAACTTCAGTCCCTTCAAGGTTTAGAGGTTACCTTTCCAGTGCCACTGTCACTAGTGGCATTTTGTAGCTCTGACGACAAAACATCCTCCGTGTTATTTCTTGGAGCTCTGCACTGCAGCAGCTAGAGAGGTCTGTTCAAGCTCACCTGGCATCCTTTATCCCTATTTTCTTCATTCCTGTATCCTTAAACTGTCCCTAAACGGATACCTGTAGCAATACTCAAGATAAGTAAGACAAGAGGGGATCACAACAGTTCCAGGTAAATATTTTAGCCAAGCAGGAGGTCTCCTGCATTCTTGACTCCGACTCCTTCGGCCTTTTCACGATTTCCCTGGCCATTAGACGGGGGCATTTCTAGCATCAAAAGCACCACGCTGGCCCTCGCTGGCTCTAGTTAACCAGAGATAAGCAGAAACACTAAAGCACAGAAACAGAATCCCGCCCATTCCTTAATAAAACGGTTAGGGTTAGAAAATGCGGGGAAGGTGCCCACTATCTCCGTGGGATGGGCGCGTGGCTGCTGGACTTCGCCCCCACCAGAATTCCCAACAAAATGTCAACATGAACCATATTATTAATGAATGCTCCGAGTTGCTGACCTTTAGTGCTGCCGGTGCCGTAAATCTGGCGTCCCGAGCCGGTTCTGTTTGCACAGGAACACTCTTTGCAAGCCTCCACATCCCAACCACACACGTGGCCATGGAACAGATTTCCGCGGAAGGAGCAATTCCGAGTTCCCGAAGTCCCTGGATTTCCCTCAGCTTTGCTCTATCCCATTATGGGGGTCTCAGAGCACCTCCCATAGCTTTGCTTGAACACAGTTCTTCAGAACACTTTACCAAAGGTCATTACACGTGGAGATTTTAGAATAAACTTGATTATGAAGCAAGGTTTATTTTTAAACACCAAAAAAATATATAGGAAAACTTTGAATTGGGAAATAACAGCTCCCATGTACTGTTTCTCCCAATTCAGGGGCTTCATATAGCCCATCACAACTTAATGCACTGTACATGTTACAGAGCGCTCAGCATAAGGCCGTCGATCTGACACGTCTCTCTCCACAAGTACTTAATGTGATAAATGATCTGGTTACTTCTCTTTCTAATATAAGAGCAGGAGAAGCTTTGAGACAAAGAAATAAAGGCCAACGCATATTACGGATCTCACAGTGATTAATAACAGCCCTCCCGACTCCCCTCTCTGAAGCGGTTAAGGTCACTGTTTCTCCCCTCTTTCCAAGTCAACTAATGGTTTGGCAAGTCCAGATGAAAGGCAGGCAAGCAAATAGCATATTTCCCCTCTAACATGGGATCTGCGACAACAGAAATCGGCATTTTATTGATTTCTACAATTCCCGCAGCTCGGCTGCTCACACTAGCTCCCAGACGCCGCGGAGCCTTCCCAGATAATCCCATACCCTCCTCTTCGCACAGCCCCAGGACATCGCTTCCAGCTTTCCAGAGGACCACGGCAGTAAAAGTAGGAACAAAAAACCAACCTCATCCCCATCACCTAAAACAAACTGCACATCCAAACTTGCACATTTGAATGGACAGCCAGAGAGGCTCAGTTTGAGACAGGGAATAATAATTACCACTCTGTGTACGTTTTCAGATCCGAAAACACAACAAGGAATTCGTTTAAACTCTTCTGTCCATCCCTATTTTTCTTTCTTCCCAAGAGCATACACCAGGACAACATATACATATTACAATCACCAGGAATTCCAGGCAGAGACTCTAAAGTCCTCAGCTCAAAAGCATTTGGAGGATGACAGTCAGATACAAGGACTTTTGAGAATGCCACTATAATTAACACGCAAGAAATATTTTAAGGTGTTACCATTGCTTAGGGAGTATTTTATAAGTGAACGCAGATTTCAAAGTATCTTTTTCTTAAAAAAATGAAAAAAAAGAAAAAGTTTTACTTCCAAAAAACCCTCAAGTTTCTAACCTAAGATAAATGCCTTTTTCTGGGGTCTGGGAAACAAAATTCCCCAAATAATTAAAGGAAATACAGCTTAATTTTGCTCTGGTTTCCCATGCACATATTACTTTGTAACTGGTTGATCTGTTTTCTCTGTGCATCACGAAACATGTGTATTTTTGTTTAGCAAATAAGTTGACAGTATCAATGCAGAGCCAGGGAACCTCTAAAACAATCTAGTTTGCATAATTAATGTTAATTACAACAACATCTCAATCAGTGACACAAAAGCTTAGCGATGAGCACAGTCATACAAGGAAGTGAAAACACAAAACAAACATGGAAGAATCGGGTCTTGTTCTGCTCGAGTATCAGCCCCAACTTTGAATGGATTTATAAATAAGAACATGAAGGCAGGAGACAGTTCTGCTTTGTTAGACATTTTCTTTGCAGCCCGTTCAGCGCAGAGCTTTCCACTGGGGCTGTAATAAGAGAGAGGATCTGAGCTGTGGACACTTCAGATAATATTATCTTCCTACAACATCACATCCAAGCCATTATCAGCTACTGTAAAGGAAAACAACTGAGGGCTTGATCCTGCTACCAGCAACTCCAACAGCAAATATTTAACAACATGATTAAAAAAAAAAATAGAAATAAAACAAAACCTCAAACATTGCATATAGCTATGGATTCCTGCAGGCACAGGATTTAAGGACAAGATAGTGACTTCTCCAACATTTTTTCCCCTCCGTTTTCCATAGCAACAAAGCACAGAAAATTTACTTGTCTCTCTGGTAGGACAGAGGTCTTAACCAGGTGTTCTTGGTATGGTCATTTAACCAAGCAGCTTTGGGCTTAATCCTCAGAATTTTTTTTCGGATCCCGAGAAAAAGGTGTTAGCCAGCACATACTTATTTCGAGGGAAGGAAACGCACAGTTTTAAGAGAATAACTGCTGTTCCTGCTCACCCACACCGTACTTGAGTACATGAGTAGTCACAGAGGCATCACAGGGAGTACTTAGGCAGTAAAGTACCATTCAGTGTGAGTAAGGGTGGCATAATTGGGTCTGATGAGAGCAGGAACGAGCGCCTGTCACGTCACCGGGATATAGGAGCTTTCTAAAAACATGGGATTCTTGATTACTTTTCGCACGAATGTCAATCAACCCCATTAAAGTTAATGAAGTTTCACCGGTGGCAAACGGGTGCCAGAGGAGATGCAGGCCCGCACGATGCTCACTTAAGACACCACAGCTAAAGGGATCGCTATTAGGCCAAACGCAACAGAGATTCGGGGATTTTTTAACCCATATTGGGGTAAACCCCGGGATAAGGCGAGGGCTGATGCACTCAGCATCCTCACCACCTCCGGGTGGATTTTTTCCCCCCTTCCTCTCTAGATTCAAGCAAAACAGAACTTCTTAAAGCCTGGTTGCTCTAGATCCCCCCAATATACTGCTAAAATATAATTTTAGCAGTCCATACTTGGCTTCCTCCTATTTACAACAGGAAAGTAAAAGAAGGCAGGGGAAGGGAAACTTCCCGTGCAGGATCCCAAACGGTACCAGCCTTTTACCCGAAGTTTAAGGGGCATCTCCCTGTTTTTCGGATGCTCCAAGAGGGGCGACTCGGGAGCGCCGCGAGCTCCGGCCAACACAAGAGTTGCTCTGCGCAGCACGGACCGCGATGAACAGCAAAAACTAACAGCAAACGCCACGGAACTGCCGCACGTGGGGACGCCGCGCTGCCCGAGGGGCTTTCCCGCCTATATTCGCGCTATTGCTAAAAGGAGAAAACAAAATACATTAAGGGATAAAAATCAACAGCAACTCACCCGCTCCGGGGGGCTCCGCGGCGAGGGGCGGCCACGACCGTTGAGGGGCAAAGCGGGATAAAATAAAAGAGAGGAAGGTGGAGGAGGCTGGAGGCAGCGGCGGGGATGGAAAAGGGAGGAATTTAAAGGAAAAAAAAATAAACTAAAAAAAAAAAAAAAAAACAAAATACATTAAGGGATAAAAATCAACAGCAACTCACCCGCTCCGGGGGGCTCCGCGGCGAGGGGCGGCCACGACCGTTGAGGGGCAAAGCGGGATAAAATAAAAGAGAGGAAGGTGGAGGAGGCTGGAGGCAGCGGCGGGGATGGAAAAGGGAGGAATTTAAAGGAAAAAAAAATAAACTAAAAAAAAAAAAAAAAAAGCGGAGGAGGATTTGCAGTTTCACTCCCTCAGGTAAATTGTTAGAAATGCATAAGAAACATCCTTGGACCTCTTAGACATTTTCCCATGGTAATAATTTTCCTCAGCTTGTCACAATAAAAAAGGGGAAAAAAAAACAGAGGCAAGGGAAGTTACTAAAATTTAAAGAGAAGTTGACTTCAGTGTAAGACACAGGTCCAATTTTGATCAAATCTCAAGCTTCTGTTCAGCAAAAATATCATTAGCAGCCCATGAATGTGTCTGCTGACTCTGCAGGTTTTGCCAGCGTCTCTTCTTTCCAGACCCGGAGGATCTTTTCCCACCGCCCCCGTGCACGAAGGTTTCTGCCTCTCGTTGGTCATGTCAAGAACTTCATAACACTCGAACACGGCTGGTTTGATTTCTTTTTTTCCCCTGGAGATGGAAAGTATCCTCTGCTTGCTGTGAACCTCCTGAAACCTCTGAAAATGATATTATTTGGTCTGGCTGCCTGTATTGTAATTCATCGCAGTATTTAGCCATAACCATCCCTATGGATGCTGCTTTGAAAAAGTAGCCAAGTAATTCAAGTTAAAGCTCTGTTTTAAAATAGACCATTTACTTTAGTACACTGGGTTTGCAGGGTTATAGAATATGACTAGGAGTTTATGCTTGCAAGCTGCTTTATTTTTTCATCCTCCCGAGGCGCCGAAATGGGAGGAACGGAGGTTGGGCGGAGGGTGGGAGCGCTGCCCGCTGTTCCAGCTCGAGCTGGAGCCCGGCCAGCAGCGCAATTCCCGGAAGGAGCGGAGCGGAGAGGAGCGGAGAGGAGGTGGCCGAGCCGCCTTCCACC
>NW_010580237.1:130659-148997 GCF_000705375.1 Tinamus guttatus
TCGTGCCCCAGCCGCCCGCCCCGGGCCCCGTTTGCCGCGCGCCTCGTCCCGGCCTGCCGGAGCGGCCCTCAACCTCCGGCGTCGTCCTGCGGTGCGGCCGGAGGCGCCCGATCCCGCTGGGAACGCCGGCCCCGGGATCCCGCTGGGAACGCCGGCCCCGGGCGCCGTGCGGGCCGCCCTGGAGAGCGGAAGGAGCAGGGATCACGCGTGGGAATGGCCGCAGGGAGCGGAGCGCGCCAGGCCGCGCGGGCGCCACGAAAGCACTCGGATCCCCAGGATGGGGAATTTTTGAAGGAATCTGTAGATTCGCCCCACTCGCTGGCGCTTACCACTAGTGCCCGTTTCGGAGTTTTGTCCTGCCTCTGCTTTATATTTGCTGATTAAACCGAATTAAGCAGTTCTGCAGCAACCTGTTGACTCTGCTGAAGTTTCCAACAGTGGATGAGGCTGGCATTTCATTTCAGTGAGGTCAGTGTTTTGCTGTGATTTAATAGGAAAGACCAAGCAGGAAACTTCATTCACCAAAAAGAAACATCTCAACAAAATATTTTGATATTTTTCAGTGAAAAAAAAAAAAAAGTCTGAGACAGTAGCTTTCTTGGCCCTGTTTTGGGATGAAAACATGTTTTGAAGCCGTGGGACTGGCTGTGGGAAGGGAATTCTGTTTTTCTGTCTGGCTCCGGCTAGAACGCATCATCCTGCTGGGAATCTTGGAATTCTGTCTTTTGGCCTTTATGCCTTTTACTGCCGGTGCAGACTGGGCTGTTGAGCCCCAGAAGTATCCAATACCTGCTATAAGTAATTGCACTTGTTTAAGTTTCCCTGAGTTAGCCATGGTGCACACTTGTGATGCGTGTGTGGGTGGGATGTCTGTTACGGATCCACAGGCACACGGAAAAGGAAATTCCTTTGAGAATTTCCCGGCTCAGAATCGTGTGGTGTGCTGCTGAATGAAAATACCTGGCATCAAAGGGAAAATAGAGCCACTAGAGCAATCCAACCGGGATCTGCCAGGCAGATTTTCACCAAATTGCTTTCAGTGGACTCCTACTGTTAAAAGGACTTCCTTGACAACAGAGATAACACAACCCAGAACATTATTTCTAATATTCCAACACTTGGCCCAGGCATCCAACAAACGTGTGTTTTCCAACAGGAAGATTTTGGCCCTTCCAAGTGGGATGTTTTTATTAGAAGCCCAGAAATAGGAATGCATAGGATTTTCAGGTTTCCCTTCCTGCTCTTTCCATCCTGCGGGATGGGAAAGCTGATTTTTTTTATTTTTTTAAAAAAATCATTTCTGGTCATTTTTCAACATCTTGTTTTCCTGTTTGTTATTCCTTCAAAATCCAGTCAGTTTTTCTAAAACAGACGTAATCACCCTGAAATGAAAAGTTGCAATGTTCCGATTTTCCCAACCGTAGTTTATTTTGCCTTTGTTTTTGGATAAATCCTGAGGACACGGCGCCCTGCCCGTTCAAAAACCCAGCATTTCACTTTGACATGAGTTTGCTTTTGCTCTGCCTGAGCTTTTCATCTATCAGAGAGTTGAGGTTGCGAGAGGACTGAGGCACCTTAGCTCTTCCCTTTGAACGACTGCGCTAACTTTTAAGCATCTTTGCGGAGTTTGAGCTATTTCTGCGCTTTTTAGAGAGCTCTGTTCTCATGCTCTGAGGAGAAGTTGCCCTTTCTTGTGCTCGGTGGAACGAGGGCCTCGGAGTCACATTATTCCTGGAGCAATTTGGCTTGTGCAGCTTCCTCCTAGGGCACTTGTAATGCAGCGAGGGAGCTCCGGGAAGAGCCAGGGCTGTGGGAAAATGCTCCGTGTGTGGCAGGATAACGGAGCTATGCAAAGTGCAAGCGCTTTATCAGGGGCATATCTTAATCTTTAACGAGTTCCTCATGCTTTCGCTTTCAAAGATTTCCCTCTGTGGCTCCCTTTCTCCTCTGGATTTGCCGCTTTCCGCAGCTCTCCGGGATGATCGCGAGCAAAAGCCTGGTTTAAGATGGAATACGCCGGGGTCACTAAGGCAAAGCAGGGGCAAAGGTGAAAGGGAAGCGTAGCTTTTCCTGGGCCCCTTGTAGCACCACGCAAGGAGCAGAGGACGGGGAAATCATCCCGCTTGTGAGCGCCCGAGCCCTTCTCCTGAGTGCATTTGCTTGGATTGCCCCTCGTGTTCCTGCTATGAGCAAAATGCAATCGCTGAGGAATGCTAAAAACCTGCCTGCCCCGGGGGCTGCTGCTGCAGCTGCTCTGGCAGCGTCTGCAGCCGCTGGCCGCGTCTCCTTCGCCTGCTCCTCGTGGGGGACGCGGGGTGTGCAGCAAAGCGGCAGCGCCAGCGCGTGTGCCGCTGCAGAAGGAACCCAGTTTCTAGGAGAAAACCACCCCGGGGCGTTCGTTTCCCAAGTGCAGCAGTAAACGTTTCCTCTCCTTGCTTTTTGTTTCCACAGGAACCTGTTTCCCGCGAATCTCGTCGCCGCCGCTTTCCGCACGGTAAGGTGTGTGTGGGGCTGGCGCGCGCCGCGGGCCTGCGGGCTTGTCCAAAAACAGCTAGCCACGTGGGGTGGAAAACATCAAAATCCAGAGCGGGTGGGATTTCCGTGACTGAAACTCATGGACGGGAGCTTGGGAGCTCACAGACAGCTTTGATTTAGTTCTCCTTGCCATTTTTAGTGCTAGGCACTGTTGAAGGCGCTGCTGTGGGACAGAGCAATTACTTTTGTTAAAGGAGCAGAAAAATCATTTTTGGCTTCATGACATTTTGTGGGTTTGCGTTGCTATCATAAACAAGGTCATGTTCGAAAATCGAGGTCCGTTTTCAGTGTATATGTAATGCAGGACAAGTCAATATACCATCGATAGCAAAAATAATAGAAGCAGTACAAAAGTGCCCTTAAGGGTGTTGTGGTGGGCTTTTCTGATCTGTTGGGCCTTTCTAAGTTGTGCAGCAGGTATTTCAGCTCTTTCTCCCGTTGCAGCCTCAGCTGCAGAGACGCTGTAGAGGCTGTAGCTGCAGAAGGGCTTTCTGGTCCTGCTCAATCAAAAGGAAAAAGCCTTCCTGACAGTCCTTGTGAAATGCTAAAGGATACGGTCCTCGCGATAACCTGGTTAGCAAACACTGCGTTGTGTTTTCTTACCTGCAGTATGCAACAGACTACAAGGTCCTGGTGAGAAACACGACCTCTGGAAATGTCACGGTGGAAAAGGTAAGGTCACTCATTCTCGTGTTTTATACAGTCTGTTTTAACATAATATTTGACTCTACCAAGGCTCGCTGGAAGGAGCCAAGTGCTGGCCTCCTGCTCCAGACACACACAAGGCAGGTGAAGTGATCTTTAGCCACACAAGTAAGCTGTGGTGGAAAGGGGGTTAAATCAACTGAGCTGACCCTTGGTATCTTATATTTAGGCCTTGCTTTCTTAGGCCTGGTGTCGCTTGTCCTAAGTTTTGATTCGTCTTGCTGCCCAGTGTTTCCAAAAGATTTTCTGTAGACTTGGAATTAAGTGACAATCAGGCTGGCCTGCTTGTGTCCCTTAGACCTTATTCTCCATCCCAGTCAGGAGAGAATGACTCTTCTGCTGTGTGGGGCTGTCCAACGTCTTTACTATGGGCTAGCAGGAATCAGAGTCTCCTTAGAGTCAGCACAACGTGAACTGGAGAGACTCAGCTGCAGCCTTATTCCAAAGGAATTATCCCATGTGATTTCGGGAAGGCTGGTCTGACACTGGGAATGGCCCTCAGGGTTGTTTTATGATCCTCAGGCTCATTCTGACTTCCTGAGATGAGTACTGTAAGTTGGGTTAATGTATTTTAGTGTGACTTACGTGTCCCAAGGGCAAGAGACTGGTTGGTTTGTTGTGGAAAAGCTCAGCCAGTTGCACTAGTCTGTGTAAAACGACAAAGTGAAGGGCAGTTCCCGTGCGCCTGGGAGGACTCCGAGGCAGGTCCCGAGGGCAGGAGGCGCTGGCCGTGTTGCCCTCTCCTTTCCACACGTGCTGTGTGCACGGGTGGCGCAGAAAGGTGCGTTTCCAGCTCCCTTTTGGCTCACGGGCTGAGCTTTCCCCAGCCCAGGAGGGCGAAAGGTGGCTCGGATGGAGCAGGAGCCGAGCGGGGAAGAGGCAGCCGGGGAGGAGCTGCCCAGGTCCCGCGTTAGCCGGGATCTGCGCTCGCCGCGTGCCGAACCCGAGAGGCCCTTTCTCCTCCTTCTCCTCGGGCACAACGTGCCCGTGCAGCCTCGTGCTGCCCAAACAAGCCTGCAGGAAAGGCTGTCGTGGCACACGCGCTCGGGCACGCGCACGCTTGCAGCAGCGTGGCCTTCCTCTTCATTGCACAGTCCTCACTCTACATGCGATGCGAGCGGGGCCCTTCTGACCCGTGTCTGGTCTGGAGTCTGTTAGGAGCTGCGTGGCAAGCAGGGACAGGTTAGGGCTCACCACAGCCACTGGAAACAGGCGCCCGGCTGCGGAGTGCAGTTTCTAATGCTCTTTCAAAGCCATCGTTCTTGCTCAAGGGGTAAGGATGGAGTTTTCTTTTGGACAAGTTAAACTGTGAGCTTCTTCCTGTTTTCTTTATCACTTATCAGAGCTTGATGAAATACTCACTCCCCCCCCAAAAAAGTGAATTTGTCACTGGTGTCTGTTTTTGCCAGTGGCTGTGAAGTAAAGGCTGTTTCGCCAATTACTTTTCCAAACTTTCTTCAGTTGTTGGAACCAAGCAAGAGCTGAACTTCTTTAATGCCAGAAGACGCCCTCCATTCTCTAGGGAAGAGCAGGTCGAATTAAAAGGAAGCATCATCTGAGCTTTGCCAGCTCGGTTTCCATGCTGACCAGACCGTATTATTTATGGATAGGTGAGGATTAAGTTTGGAACGGAAGACTATGATTTTTGGATAACATATAATATAAATACCATAGTGATAGAAAACTGCCTCGTGTTTTCTTTCATCAGCAGAGCATTTGATTGAAGAGGAGAAATGTTTTTCTTCTGCTTTTGATGTGAGTAGTGTAGATCAAAGGTTTCCAGTGCTGTTCCCCCACGGGTTAATAGGCCCTGGCTCCTCGTGCTGACAGTGTGAGTAGTGGGGCACGTTTGCTGTGTTGTTTCATGCTCTCACTCCTGTTTACCCAGCTTTGATGGCTACATCCTCCCTGATGCAGGTAACATCTGCATCTTGAGCAGCCTGTTTCCTGGAGGAAGGGCTATCTTAGTTCCTCATCTGCAGCTAAGGAGCTTGTAAGGGATTCCTGGGTCCTCCTGCGGTGGCAGTAACAATATACACACCAGTGACCACAGCTCACATTTTTCTTCTCAGCTACCTGCTGTCAGCAGTTGTATCCTGGATGAGCATTTTGCTCCAAGAGCCTAAAAACAATAGGTTCTTCAGGGACCAGAAGAGATTCATGAATCTTCCTCCCGGGACACCCAATTTCAAGCAAAATAATAATGCGTCCCGTCACTTACCCAGGAAAAAAGCGCTCATCAAAGCTGTTTTTGTGCAGTGTCCACAATGCTGCTTGGTTTGGCAGCTCCCTTGGGGTGATGCACTCTTCTGTTAGAGCACAAAAAGGCTGTTCAGCATCTGCCAGTTTTAGAGACGGGGATTGAGAGGATCTTCCGCTGGGGATTTAATGCTGGAATTTCTCCCTATTTTGCTGCAAGGAGGCAAAATCCCGTGAACACTCGAGGTTGCTCCCTGCAAATCAACCTGGCCTGGAGTAAGTTCCTGCTCTGTCAGCATCGAAATCAGTGGTGATGATAGAACTAGATGAGGGGAACAGCTAAGAAGTTTTTTGGGACTCTGCCTGGAGTCTCCAGTCCTCAGGAATTCAGGGGGGCCCAAATCACAAGAGTGGGGCCCAAGAGGCCAATTTTTTTTGGTAAAAACATATTTTTGGGGGTGGGAAAGGTTTGCACTGCTTACGTTAAAATGTTGTACCAAGCTGTATTTTTTTTTTAATTATTAATTTTGTATCAGCTGGACCTAGTACAAAATGTTATAAATAGTGGGTTAAAAAAATCAACATGAAAATATTTCATCAAGGAAAAAGCATTCTGTTTCCTCCATATAAATTTAATAAGTGCTTTTTTTTCTCATGTAAAAAAATGTACATTTTGCCCAAGTTGACTTTTCTTAAAGAAAGTTTTGATTTTGGTTAAGTGCCATGACTTATTGGAAAAATTTCAAAGAGCATTATTTGACTAGACATTTTTTTGCTTCCTGCTAATGAATTGTTCATAGAACTTGAGAACCTACCTGGATTTTTTTCTGATATGTGTATCACGCTGGTAAATCCTTTACATCTTTTTTAACTAAAACTTTACATCTTTTTTCAGCTTTTGAAATAAGACTGACTTGAATTTGTTTCCTATCCTGGAGAAGTTTTGCTAAGAGAAGTGAAAAGTAGAAAAATGAGAGTACAGGGTTTTCAGCCACAAAAATAAGAGTAGAGACAAAACCATTCACACAGGAGAGTGTTGCTGTATGTGAAGAAAAAAGCCTATTTCTTCAGACGTATTTGGGGATAAACTGAGCCCCGTTGTTAATATCCTCTGCATGTTTCCAGTTCTTTCACTCTGAAATCCAGTAGAGAGAGAGGTGAAAGAGACTGAGGAGGATTTAGCCCAGAACAAACAACTGCCGTGAAAAAAAGAAAATTTTTGTATCTAATTATTTTGCAGCTAACAATTAAAAACGCTGGAAGCTTCATTGCTTTCATCCTTGTGTACACTTTTGTTAACAGCATTTTAGCCACCTCGGTGTGGTTGGGCTTTTTTCTCGGTACAATTTATGTTTTATCCTCTTCTCTGCAGCTCTTTGCTACAGAGAACGATCCAGGTCAGCAGTTTACTTTTAGTTAAAATATTATCTCAGAAACACTGCAGCAGAGCAGTGTGCTGAGGTCTTTAGTCAATGCTTGTTTTAGGCTTTTAGCTCAGAATGTATTTTCACTTGCTAGTGGTGAGCTAGTGTCTGCTCAGACTAGCTACAAGGCCCAAACTTGTCCACAAACCTAATCTGTTGGAGAAGCCCTTCCAAAGAAAACACCAATTTGGCACGCGAGCTTGTGCTGCTAAGTTGGGGGGAAAAGAATTCGTCTAAACAATTGTATTTTTATGAAGCCACAAGAACGCTCGCTCAGTCCCTGTGATGTTGGTTTGCCAAACAAACTCCAGCCCTTTGGAGACAGGCACTGTGGAGGAGCAGGAGAGCAGGCTTGTCAACCCCAATAGGTCTATCCTGGTTTTATCCTCTTACTGGTACCATTTAGTCACGCGATTTCTAGGACAGGGAGCAGGTATTTCACCTCTTCTCCCTGTTTCTGCCATGGCTGATGTGAAGAGATGAATCAGTAACTTCTCACAGTTTGTTATCCTTCCTCCTTCCGCTTAACGACACTGTTTATTTTTGCCTGGTTTTCACCGTGGTGTAAATATTCCATTAAAGCAAAGGGGCTGGCACTTTCTGAAAGCAGATTCCCGTCAGAGATGCTGGGAAGTAGTTGTGTTTGGGGCCAGACCTCTGAAAGCAGCTTGCACATATGGTTTATTTTAGGAGGTAGAAGATCATAGTGCACCCAAATAAACTCACTGGAATCAACAGAGGGGGCAAATCGTATGACCAACAGCTGCTATTGGACCTGCAGTCTCTTCCAGACACCCTTTCCTCGCAGGAAAACAGTGAGGAAACCTGCAGGCTTTTAACCACTGTCCCGGTTTTGTCCTGCTCATGTGTGATTTTTCTTCATGCGCTGGATCTGCTGATTCCAGATCAATCAGAGAGTGTCAAAAAGACAGACCCGTCTCCACCTAACAAGCCCGCTGCTTTTTTGTCTCCACAGATCCCTGTTGGCACTGACATCGAAGGGATGAACATCCTTGGCCTGGTGATGTTTGCTCTGGTTCTAGGAGTGGCGCTGAAGAAGCTTGGCCGCGAAGGGGAAGATCTGATTCGCTTCTTCAACTCCTTCAATGAGGCCACTATGGTCTTGGTTTCTTGGATTATGTGGTGAGTGTTAGAGACACGTCTGTGGGAGAACAGTCGTGCCCAGCTCAGGAATCTTGCCCTTTGCCTCCCTGTGCGTTTTCCATGTCACATCCCTGCTCACAGCAAAAGCAGATGTCTTTACGTTGTTTATTCCGGGTTAGTTCCTGGGCTGGCGTGAGCACACGCGGCGTGAGCGAGTGAAGAACATGGTCCTGCCAAAGTCACCCTGCTGCAGGGCTGTGGGCTGCATCCTCCTAAAACAGCAGTGCTGGCTACTGAGTGTTTTGGGGCAGTTTGGGAGAGTTTCACGTGGGTCTTTACATCCCTGTTCCTGTTCAAAAATCTCCTCCATTTTCCTGGATGAAGCAGGAAGTGCTTTTACTAGTGCAGAGTTTAGCTCTTGATCAGTTATTAGTACTTGCTTCTCTCTTCTATTTCTTTTCCCTGATACCAGGAATTTTAGGATACTACGAAAACCGTCCTAAAACTAGTTACTTAACAAATTAACTATAACTTAATCATAACTATATAATTAACGTTTCTCTGTCCCTTTGCCAACCTTAAGGATTCTATGTGCTTGCCTTACCAAATCAGGTTTTTTCCTCATTTTGCCTTTTTTCCCTTGCTATTTCCCCCTCCCCGTGAGCAGCATAAAGGTTCTAACAAACCACCTCATTTCACACAGGCCCGTCCATGTTAGTTACTGTCATCAAGGATTGAAAAATTAAAGTCTAAAAGCCGCTTAAGCCGTTCACTCCGGAGTGTGATTCCCGGGACGCTGAACACTGATAAGCGGCACCTCTCGCGCTCGGCTCATCCCGGCGCTAACGCTTGGAGCCCCTCGGTTGATGCCTAGTCCTTGCTTTGAGGATTATCGGGACCGCGGGGCCTCGGCGCTGCCCCGGAGTCCCTAGTTCTTCTCCAGGGCTGTCCCAGGCGCTCCGGGCGCTGGCCTTGGGGCCCGCGTTGGGCACCTGCCCCTGGAATCGAGCGGGCCCGCGCGGTCCTCGCGAGAGGAACCCCAGGCAAATGCTGACGTCGAGCCGCGCGTTCCTAGATAGGAGAGGTAGGAATGTGGCTGCTGGCTTGAGGGAGGCGCTGGAAACCCGGTGGCTTAATCTCCTGTAGACCAAGGGCCGGGTTAATTGCTTGCTTTGGCACGTGCATTAGCAGCCCTTCGTGATGTGGCCTGCCGGCGATGCCGTTGTGACTTTACCTTTCCTACACGGAATGTGCTGGCATCCAGCAGTGCTGCCATTTTAGTGACGTGACTTCACACTTGTTCTGCTGCTCCCAAACTCCGTAGCACCCCGTCCCTGGTACCTTCCTCAGCTCTGCTGCCGTGATACTGCTCCCCCCTCTCCCCTGCCATCAGCCTCCCCTTCAGCAGTGACCTACTTAGCACTGGGTCTTTGCCCACCTTCCCCCCCGCCAGCCCCAGCTCCACGCCAGGGTCGTGTCCTGATGGCTCCTGCCAACACTTCAGCTCCCAGTTTGGCTCCTTTCTGCTACGTCCTAGGGGTCTCCGGAGGACATGGGACAGTGGGAGGTTTCCCGGTTTGGCAACTTGCCTTCCACCGAGGGAGAGTGCAGGAAGAGCCTTGCAAACTCACATAACGTGAGTGTGTGCTGAAGAAAGCGCTGCTAGGCCTCCAGGAGGAGCAGCAGATTCTCTGGAAGAATGTAACGTGCAGCATAGAAAGCAGCATGTTCTTCAGGCCTTGTGTTTTGTGCTTAACGACCGACCATAACTCTTCACACAGGTATGTTCCTGTTGGCATTATGTTCCTTGTTGGGAGCAAGATTGTGGAAATGGAAGATATTATGCTTCTGGTGACCAGTCTGGGAAAATACATCTTCGCCTCTATTCTGGGCCACTTCATCCATGGAGGAATCATCCTGCCACTTATTTATTTTGCATCCACACGCCAAAATCCTTATCGCTTTCTCTTAGGACTCATCACGCCACTTACCACTGCTTTTGCCACTTGCTCCAGGTGAGCTTTTTTTGGGAATATAGTCTGGTTGTCTTCCTGATTGCATCCTAACGCCACACTGCTATGAGTTTGAGGTCTGACGTTAGATTTAGATGCTGAGTTGGAAATTTTTCATGCAGAAGGTGAAAGTGTTTGCCTTAAAAAGTATCCTGGTCGTTGTCCTTTTAGCTTTAAGTAACAGGTGAAGGTCAGTAGTGAGGGACTTTTTGCCTGGAGAAGTTTATTTCTGCAAGTTCAGGGGGATCTGGAGCAAGTTTAGACTGATTTTGTAGGAGCAAAGCAGGCTTATTACCTAGTGTAAAATGACATCGTGTTATTGATTTCAAGGATCTGGCCTGATCGACTCCTATTTCTCATAATCAAGGATTTCCAAACTATCAGGCATGTCATTTACACTTTTCCAAAGGGGCAAGTTTCTTATCGGTGATCATAACTGTATAAAATCCTTTCAGGTCCTCTCCAAAAAGTGTAAATACATGACCATCACAGGAGCTGAATTAAGCACGTACTAGTAGAGGATTATGAATTAATTCATATGATTTTATAATGCAAAAAATAAATCCAACGGTCAATTTTGATTTGTCTATTGAAACAACAAGAGACTGTTGTTGCAGTGGTTGTGTTTATGGTTGTATTTAGTGTAGTATATTCATGTTTTGGTGATCCATCATTCCGAAACCCTGTTACGCTGCATGCGGAGCTAAGTCATGAGTTCTTGCTCCTAGGAGATTAGAGTCCTCATCAGCTATTTCTGGGCCTAAGCTGATTATTAAAAACCACTGCTCCAGAGAGACATTACCAAGGGGGGACAGTGCCATCATGACAGCAAGGGACTGCAGAGTGGCATCCCCTTCGTGACAGCCTTGTCTGGGGTTTCATGCTGCTGTGTGTCAGAAACACGGTGGCCGCAGGACGGTGGCTTTCCATTCAGTGCTCCCTCATGCTTTGTGATTGACTTTCCCTCTTCTCTGCTCCTAGCTCAGCCACTCTCCCATCGATGATCAAGTGTATTGAGGAAAACAACGGAGTTGACAAGAGGATCAGCAGGTTTATCCTTCCTATTGGGGCCACGGTGAACATGGATGGAGCTGCTATTTTCCAGTGCATGGCAGCCGTGTTTATTGCTCAGCTGAACAATGTTGACCTCAACGCTGGGCAGATCTTCACCATTCTGTAAGTCGCAACCACATCCTCCTGGCCCCCAGACACGTTAAAGCCTGTGGGCTCTCTGCTAATAGCCAGCAGTTTGCATTCCACATCTCTGACCTAAAGCCTGCAAGCTGCTATGAAACGTAATTACAGGGTGATTAAGGCACAGAGTCTTTCAAGCTTTATAAGATTTGCCGGAATCTTGGTTTAATAAAAGGTGGAACCTGGGAGGGGTAACTGATTTAGGAACAGGCTTTAAGCTGTTCAAAACTTTTCCTCGCGGGGAATTCCTCTCCCTCCTTAAGGACCTCTCTTCTTTTGCCTCTGAGCTGGGGAACTGCAGCCTGCTGCTCTGCCCAGGAAGCTGCCCTGACTTCCCCTCTGGGCAAGTCTTAGAAAATACTTCTGCTGGCTCCCCAGCTCCTTATACATCAATTCCATACTCGTGACACTGCCCCTGCTTAGCTCCTGCCTCTCCTGTCTTTGTATCTCTAATTCCCCACTATCACCCCTCTTAATTGTCACACTTTGCCCCATCATCCCCTCCACCCTCCTGCCTTGGCAGGCAGGAAAGATCTTCTTGGGAAGCAGATGCTCTGCGTGTCCCCCTCACTGCAGAGGTGGTTGAGGATTCCCGTGGTGGAGCAAAGCGTGTTGTAACTGTGGGAGGGAGCCCCAGAACTCATGCTAACGGGCTGCACGGCCTCCCCTGCAGCGTGACAGCCACCGCGTCCAGCGTGGGCGCAGCGGGCGTCCCGGCCGGAGGAGTGCTCACCATCGCCATCATCCTGGAGGCCATCGGCCTTCCCACCAACGACCTCTCCTTGATCCTGGCGGTGGACTGGATTGTGTAAGTACCCTGGGCCACATATGGGACGTTCAACGTGGTGCAGCGTAGCCAAGGTAGCAGGGATGAAAGAGTAACCTACGAGGTGTGGCTGCCTGCAGGAAAGGAAGTTTGTGGCAGCTGATAGAGGACAATGGAGAGGGAGGTCCCTTTTCAGTCAAAGAAGTTTGCACGCCAAAATTCCTCTCTGGCTTTTCTACCCAACCCTGAGTGAAAACGGTTTCCCTTAGCTTCAGTTGCCTTCATAAGAATAACTAAAAGTTTGTGCAGGAAGGTACTGATGTTGCTGAAAAATCAGATGGGCAATAGGGGAAAGGGAAAGGAAAACGAGCCTGAATAGTTAGGGAAAGCTTTCAGGGAGTCAGAGGTGTGAAGCCATCTCCAAAAGCTGTTGGTTGCCGTTGTCTGAACGATGAAAGACGGAGCACGGACGCATGGGAGCAAGGTGTCCTCCGTGGGGACGCAGAGGGACACAGCAACCGTCACAGGCAGACCCGCTGCTTGGAGCCAGCAGTGAGGGGCACACACTGCCCTCCCCTGTGCTGGAAAGGGCTGAGAGCGCAGAGCTTTGCTCAGTTTCCTCTCTCCTCACACCAGTAACATCTCCCTTCTGGAAACATGAGATATCAGCCCTTGCCCAGTTCCGTCTGGAAGAACTTGTCCCATCACTCGGCTGGGTTAAGTCCTCGTTAAAGCCTAAACTCAGTTTCTGTACCAGCACCTAAATGAAATCAGGAAAGGACTAGAAAATCTGATTTAAGTATTGGGGACACAGCCCCAAGTGTAAATGAGACATGCAGGTGATTTCTTACTGCGTAAATGAGCTCTGCTGGAGTGGGTTTGTCAGCTCTTCCTCTCAAACAAGCCTGTTTGTGTCTGCTCCTCTTTAAATACTAGAAAATCCAACTGGGAGGGCTTTTCTGAGCACTCATGAATTACAGCACAGCTGAGTGTTAGCCTCTTTCTGCTCTCAAATCTTAACACCTGATTTCAGTGATGCAGAAAGCCTAACATTTAATACCTCCACTTCAAACACCAGTGCAGTAGACATGAACTGATAGCTTAAAGACAACATCTGCCTTCAGGAGAGCTGGTTGGAGGTGAGTGGTGGGCTGGAACCGCTAGTCAGTGGGGATCAAGAGATTCCCACTGTTAGCCATACGTCTGTTTTTGACCGTTAAAGGTTTCCGGGCAGTTCCTGCTTTAGATTTTCCATAATCTCTCCGAATTGCTCTTTGGAAGCAACAGGCTTGCTGTATGGATGGGCTAGTCACACAGAAGACGTGGGAATTAGGAAGTCTAAGGGCAATCTTGAATTTCCAAGGCTGAGGAAGGTCACAACTGAGGGATGACAATAATAGCTGTGAACCAGTTGACAGTAATGGCTGAGCCCACCTTAAACCAGCTCTTGTCCATATTTGTGATGATATTGGCATGGAAAATCACAATGATAACAGCACATCCCTTCTCTAACTCTACTGATGTGATTGAACAAACAGCGGGGATGAATTTTGCCTCTCATACTGTGTTTTAATTCTCTTAAATTAAAAGGCCACTGTGCTGTTTTGTTTTAATCATAACCAGGGACCGAACCACCACAGTTGTGAACGTGGAAGGAGATGCCCTAGGAGCAGGTATCCTTCATTACCTGAACGAGAAAGCCAAGAAAGAAAAAGAACAGGAATTAAAGGAAGTCAACGTGGAAGCCATTCCCAACAGCAAGTCGGAAGGGGAAACGTCCCCGTTGGTAACTCACAAAAACCAAGTCCCCAGCGCAAGCAGCACGGCAGAGCCCGAATCCAAGGAGTCGGTGTTGTGAGCGGAGGCGTTCCGTCGGCACGCATCCCGGAGGGGACACGTTAACACACCTCGACGTGGCGCTGCCGCCAGGGCTGCGTGGCCCTCGGGAGCCTCCTGTTCCAGTCTCTTCTGAAACACACTGGCCTGGGGAGGGGAGGGGAGAGGGTGGTGAGAAAACACTTGCTTTATAATAATATTTGGGGAGTTCCTATGTATACATGTATATATGTGCTGCACATACGCACACATATACACGTATGCGAACGCAATGCCATTGAGACTTTGGGTTTAACAAGAGTTAAGCCTGCTCCTAAAGGTCCATATGGATAGGAGATGGGGAAGTAGCACCCAGTAAGTGCCGATTGTAGGAGGAAATTAGTAGGCTTACTGTGCTGCTGTTGGAGGGAAGTATGGTCTAGGGGCTCCAAAGTGGGTGAAAATGTTGTTTGGATTTAGTTTCTTGCCTGCAAACACTTGCTGGCAGCTACAGAAACAATATGAAGCAACATTTTCCCCCTACTTCCTTTCCTCTCCTGTTCTCCTGTACCATAAAAACAGCAAATTTATGCTGATAGATAGCTTTTTTAAATTTTGTTTTGTAGTTTCACATTTGGATTAGTAGTTTATGGGGATCTGATTCCCCCAGTTCATTGCAGCTCATGGTGGTTTTCCTGCCTTTTGGTGGGTAACTCCCAAATTTTAGGACCAGACAAAGAAGGTCTCAGTGACAATCAAAGACCACTTTTTCCTCCACTCTAATCAAGTGATTTAGAAAAAAAAAAATCAAAGGAAACACAAGTTATTGTTAAAGTTGGCCCTCTTGGACCAACCTGGAGTCTGTTCCAGCTAAGATCTGTCTGAAGGAGATTTGCCTGTGACAACACCAAGAAACCAAGTCAGCTCCCTTCCTGAAAGCACACATGCTCCTGTGCTAGCACACCTTGTCCGGTTCATGTTTGTTTAACATGAGTTAAATGGCTCAGTCCAAACAAACTAAATCATATCCCTTCCCCAGCACACTTGAGCTGGGGAGGAAAAAATCCGAAGGCACAACCTGTGTGGAGTGATAACAGGAGAAGAAAGGTGGGTTTCTAATCCCATGTAGCGGTCTCGGGTTTGGGGACAGCTGTATCCCTGTCCCCATTAGGAGCTTGCTCCTGCTTTAGGTGTTGTCCTCTATCACGTTTAGTAGTTCTGGGTGCTGCTGGGCCAGGGTAGTGCTTAGTGACAGGTGCCTTTTGCTTGAGGCTGACACAAATGCTTCTGACTCCACCTTTTTCTTCTCCCCTTTACCACATACGTGCTGAATTTGCCCCCCAAACCTGATCCAGCAAGCTCACCGCGAGGCTCCTGTCCTTTCCTCTTGGCTTTTCAGGCAGTAAATAGTTGCAAAGTGGATGCTGTGCAAGTGCAAGGGTTTGCCTGGGCTTTTCTTGGCTAGTCTTAGCGAGATGAGTGCGTAGGGTCACTGTCCCCACTGTTAACTGAGCGATACGTATTTACACCTAGCTTTGCTGAAAAGCAATGACAAATCTGCCCTTTTCCTTCTCCTCTCTTACTTCAGAGGAAGCTATCCTGGAAAGACATCCCGTTGATGCTTATGTTCATGGCACTAGGAAGAGGCAGCTCCAATTTTCGTAGCAGCAGCAGCCTTCCTTTGCAAAGCATCTTCCCTGGTAATGGAACGATGGTTTTTCCTGGTAAAGGAAGAATTTTGCAAAAAGCCACTCAGAAGGAGAGGGAGCCTGTACTGAGGGAAAACACAGCGTGCGTCGTTACTGGCTGTTTAATTGTGTGCAGCCGGCTACGCAAACGAGGTGGGAAAGGATGAGTCAGTCCCCTGCAAAACTGCAGGTGGAGTTTCTTTTTAACCAGTTTATTTAGGTCCATATCCACAAAATGTGGACGTTCCTTGGCTCATCTGAAAAACCTGGTGCAAACAGTTCCCTAGGGACATGCACGGGTATTTATTTTGGCATATTCGAGCAGATCACGACCCACTGCAACTTTGCATTTCCTCCCATTGGAATCCTCCCCCCTCCTCTCAACTCAGGAAACCAGAAGCACGCTTTGTAGCTGGTCATAAACGTCAACAAAAATGAGATGTTTTGGAGAAAAACCTTTGATGCCTGAAGAAATGGGCCTCAACAGAACCTTTTTGTTTCTTTGAACAGACATAAATATTCCGCGGATGCCTCAAGGGAGCTGAAACTCGCTGCTGTTCCCCGGGGCCTGTTTTGTAGCTGTGTTTTGGCTCCCAGCAGGCGCTCAGGCCTTCGCTCTCGGTGCTCTTCCTCACCACAACACACCAGCTCAGGAGAGGAATCACTTCCCACGAGGAATCACAGCAGTGTTTAGAGCAGGACGTTTCCTCATTTTGACTTTTTTGCCCCGAAGTTGACGTTGTTCCCAGGTAAAAGCACTCACCCCCCGCACCGGGGTTGCCCCGTTGTTCTGTCTTCCCTGTGGTGCTGCAGCTTGTGCCTCGTGGCTGTAGGTATGAAGCTCCTGACAGCACATTCCAGGGAATGGCACAGAAAAAACGATAACCCCGGAGCTCTTTTTAGTATTAATTTGCAATAGCAGTGCAAAAGTGCAGGGCCTTGCTGCAAAATACTTCCCCCCGTTGCTACCAGTGGGTTGCGTGTGTTGCATCACCATGAATGTCAAGGTCATTTTAAGATTTTGTCCCATGTCGAGCTTGTTCAAGTGGGCAGATTCAGAGAGGTCAAAGTGTTACTGTAGCTTGAATTTAACCAAGGAAATCTAACACTCCTTCTCCTGGAAACAGGTGCCACAGGGCTTTTATGGACTGTGAGTTTTCAGGACCAGTGTTCTTGATTTACAAGAAATCTGTACTTTTACAATACCTCTGTCTGAAGCTTATAATGGTGCCAGTTTTGCTGCTCACACGTAGCAAGAGGTACTGAGAAGTTTTCATGGAAGCAGGGTAATTATTGCCGGTCAGAATTGCTTTTTTTTGTATCATCTGTGTCACAAGATACATTTCTTGTTTTTCTGTGATGTTACTGTCCTTAAGATGGCCATGCCACGTCATCTCCATGGGCTCTCCATCTGGCTTCTGCTTGTTTTTCTGTTTTAAAGTACAAATGTAAATATCAAGTATTTCCCTCTCGTGAACCGTGAAACCGTTGGCTCATTCTAACAGCCGCAGCAACGCGGGTCCTCGTGTTTTTCCTATGTAATCTGAGACGTGGAATAACGTGGGGAAGCTCCAGTCACCTCCTTTCCTAGGCAAGACGGGTGCTGGTGGCATCTCCATCCTCTGTGCAGACCTTTGCTGCTATGAAACGTGTCTTACGGTGCCGTCGTGGAGGTGTCTCTGCAGCACAGGTGAAAGGGGGCTGAAAAAGAGCAGCGGATCCTAGTGCTGTTATCCAGGAGGGGGGAATACGGATCCGGAGCAATCCTGAGGTCACGGAAACCTCTCCTTAGGAAAGCAGGCTGCAAACAGCTCGTGCCCTGTCTTGTACTGTGCTTGGTTTGGGGGACATAGGGGGATTCAGAAGAGGAGGTAGGATCCATCCTCGCCACACTCCATCCCATTATTTTTCCTGCTGCTTTCTTTTCCAGAGATGCTTCTTGGACTGCTCTAGACCACCTCTCACTCCCTCTTCTCCAGGACTGCCTTTCCCCTCCGTGCTTTACCCTCACTGCCCCGTTCCACCACGCTTGCCGAAGCGCCCGGAGCTGCTCCGCTTTGTCGGGCCCAGGCGGGAGCTGCATGCAGAGCGTTGGGGTCCCCGCGGAGGCTCCCGGCCCCGTCCGCGTCCTGCCCGCGCTCTCCCGGGGTTTGCTTGCTCGGTAAGTCCTGAGCTGCTCGGAGGGTGCCCGGCAGCGCTGCTGTACCCCGAGGAAGGGGGTTGGGATAAGGAAGCGCTCGGCTGCTGCGAGGGGGTTGGAATAAAGACCCTCTGTCCGCAGGGTCTGCGCTTCAGCTGGGGACCACCCTGCAAGACGCAGGGATTGCAAGGGACCCTCCACCCCCTCGGGGCGTCTCGTGCAGTCAGAGCAGCTTTGGTATGAGAACGGCCCAGGTGCAAGGCCGGGCGCTTCCCGCTGGGATGTGCCGAGCACCGTTCGGCACCCGTGGGTCCTTCACACACCGTGGGTATGTGGAGCCAGAGGAAGGGGAGCTAATCAGCTGAGCAAACCCGCTCCGCTCTGCTTTGTCCGTGGGCAGTCCCGGTGCAGCAGTGCTCCGAGCCGCAAGGAATCGCACACGGATTGGGAAGGTTTCATGCGTGCGTGCTCGGCCCTGCACTGCTCGGAGCCAGGAACGGATGCGATCCACAGGACATTCTCATACGTGTTCTCTCATGTTTTACAGCAAGGGAAATGAAAATTGAGGCTGCTGTTGGAGGGAGAGGTTCCTCCTTCATGTCCCTGAGCCACAGGCCCTGGTGTCTTTGCAGGCTGCGTCCTCTAGGGCTTATCTAAGGTACAAAAACACAGCTTTTTTTTGGCAAAAATCAGGAGTGTTGGTTACCCTGCTGCTTTGGGGCTCTGCAGGAATGGGGGCTGATTCCTCACTCCTGA
>NW_010580239.1:10428-23620 GCF_000705375.1 Tinamus guttatus
CCTGCTGAAGCACTCCAGTCACTCAGAGGCATTACCAGAGCCTCCAGATAAATGGAAACATTCATCTAGATGATCTAAGGAATGTCAGTTTAGATATCAGATTGTTTTGCAATCATTTCTGACTGCTTTGACTGATGCTGGAGAAAGGTTGGAAAGGTTTTCAGCAAATTCAGAAAGATCACTTGGATTTGACATTCTTGCGCTGGCCCATCATCTTACATGGCTGGTGCAGAAATAGCTTTATTACACAAGTGATAGGACTGAAGCAAGGGCAACCATAGATCCTACTGCTCCGATTAAAAAACAGCATGAGTTTCCCACTTAGTGCTTTTTGTTTGTGCTTAGAAATGTATTTAAAAGGTCCTGTTTTATTTTAGCTAAAGAAAAGCAGCAGACCAAGGCAGTAGGGTGAAACCTATGTCTCACATGCAGCCCATTTCCACACTCGCCCTCTCAGCTAGTCTTACAACTCCTTCCAAACTAGCATTTTTATCTGAGCAAGAGCACAACTGCTCCTAGGCCATTAGACAGGAATGCAAGAAGCCTCCTGTATGAAACCAGTCCCTGTAAGAAGCAGGAGGCATCCTGGCCCTGGAGACTTCTCTGTCCTGAAAAAGATGGGAATGGGTAACCACTCTCTCCCACCAAACAGAAGAGGTGCCTTTCCTAAAGAATATGGCAAATGGCACATAAAAGGTTTAAAAAAAAAAAAAAAACCCAAAGTGGAAGAATGAATGAAATGAATCAAGTAATTCCTTGGAGTTATTAATCAGATGGCAGCTAGTGAGCTTTTATGGATAACACGGAAAGGTCCTTTTCTCAGAATACTATTCCTGTTCCCCAAACCTATTTCCTGAAAAGAAGGGTCAGTAATCCTATTAAGCCTAAGGCGCAGAAGCGCCATAAACAAAAATGTAATCCCCTACTTCCCCTAAGTCCCGCTTTTCACATCTCACTTATTCAGACAAAATACAAATACTTTTCAAATGAACAAAAGAAAGAGGATATACACTTAAAAAATACTACAGAACCGCAATCAGAACTGCAAATCAGGGAGAGAACTACTATGCAAATTTAAGTTTGTATCCAGAATTCTGTAAATCAAAAGTTTGGAAGTGTAACTAAGTTTGTGTAATTAAAAAATTCAGTTGTCACCTTAAAATGTACTTAACCTTAAAACACTGAACATTTAGCTAAGTCTGATGTTTGTATCTCAAATGATGTCTGCAGTTTATGATGCCTGTTGGCTATCTAGTAGCCTGGCATCTTAAGACTAGCAGAAACTCAATTAAAACACAAAGCCACTGCACAGTCTGGATATATTCATCTAGCAATTGATGCATGCTTAGAGGACTCGCTTTTAAGCAACTTCGACATTCACTAAAACACTTCAATGAAGAGAACTAAGTTATTTTTCAAACTGAACACTGATACTAAATCAGAATTTTAATGTAAGACATACTACTTTATTCCCCCCTCTCTCTTTTCTGTTATAAAACCCTGCAAGATAAAAACTTCTATATAAATATTTAACTATTATTTTGGTGTTTAAATACAGTGCTTCAGACAAAACTGAAGTGTTTTGAAAAATACAATTCTTTCTGAAGAAGCAATTCGTTTGGGGAATATTTATTGCTAGCACAATTAATCCCACAGGTCTTGAAGTTAACTTGTCTACATGATCCCAGGAGGTTTTATTCTTCTTTGAAACAGTCATTATTTCTTTCTTGCATCTGGAGAGGGTTATTGTAATATATTTGAGTGACAGCATAATGAATGGAAGTTAAAGGCGTATTTCAGCCAAAAGAGAAAAAGAATGTTTTTTTAAGCTAGAAAAAAATGAAGTCCTTAGAAGAGAGAAAAATACCCAAACAAAATGCAGTCCAAGAGCAAAGAATTTGCATCTACTGATTTTATAAAAACTTGTAAAGTTTAATTCTAAAATCTTGACAAATAATCAAAGTTGTTTACCAATTTGTATGCAAGATAAATCTAGTCAGTCCAAGATTCATCTAGTGGATATCTAAGGCTTGATATAAAGTAAACCTTCCAATAAGGGTATTAAAAAAAAAGTGTAGTGTTTCAGCACTTAAATTTCTACCATCCACCAGCAAAGGCTGAAAGGGAACCAAAAGGGAACTGAACAGGAACTGCTGAAACAAGAATGTAAAAAGACTTGAACAGATGGATAAACTGTATATTCTTAATTATTTACAACATAGCTATTGCTCTTCTGTCATGAGGGTGTCAGAAGGCCTATATCTTCCTCAAGGTCTATGAAGAGTTTCTTCCCTTTCCATCCAAATGCTAGATTTACACAGATCACAAAGAAACTGGTATTTTGATACACTGAACATTTATTGTCTTTCACAAGACAAAATGAAATTTCCCCTGTCAGTTAAAAGCCATCAAAATGACTGTAAAGGGGACAGGGTGCAAAATTCCAGTGTACAGTATACAGAACAAATTACCTCCCTGACTACCTGGAAGAAAAAAAAAGATGATTGATCAATCTCACTGCAACTAAAAAAGCAACAGGATTATAAAATATTTACAGAAAGAAAAACAGTACAGAAAATAAAAACTTGACAACCATGTGTGTGTATGAAATCCTGCTAACATTTTTCCGTCTCATTAAAAATTTGCTCCACTACCCTCACCAGAGCATTCACGAAGTGAAAGGTTTCCAGGCAGAGCATTACACAGCTCTGAAGAGCTGGTACCGCTACCTCCCGCACCAAGGAAGGCGAGGACTCGAGGAAAGCAGCATCACCTCTTGACTGCAGTTTCCTTCCACTAAGTAGACATGCTAGTTCTGAAATGAGGTCCCGTCACCCCTTATCTGCTGTGGTCTTGATTCAGAGCAAACTGGCAAGTTGACCTGTGGGTAGGTATCTATTCCCTGTCATGCGAGCCCTCTCACTGCTTGCAGGAGGGCCTTTTCTTCTCCTCCTTCTGCGGGAGTCTGGTCTGTGTTCGGAGAGCAGGAAAGCTGATTAGGACTAGGAGAGGTCACAGGAGACCTTCCATTTCCTTCATGAAGGCTTCATACACATCATCCTTCGTCTGTACGGAGATGGGCGCAGACGATCCGGCCTTGGGGGCTGCTCCGCCTTGGGGTTGGTGATCTGCGGCTTGGCGCTGATGGTGGCCGTAGCCTTCTTCTCAATGGTGGCCGCGCTGGTGTCATCCGCCTTGGGACGCTGGATCAAGCTGGGGGGAGCACTCAGCACCCCAGGATTTGGAATGGGAGTTGGTGGGAAAAGCCCAGGCGGGGCAGGTCCTAACGGAGGCACCAAAGGTGGCCGTAACATGCCTGGGCGAGGAGGAGGGATACCTGCAAGAGAAAGAGGAAGTAGGAGCTAGCTCCACACTGGCAGCCCCAAAATCTTTGACGAAAAAGTGCACAGCTTAAAAAAAAAAAGTGAAGAAATACCAACAAGATACAACTGCACTGGCTTCAGAAGCTTTCAGTCCTGCACTAACCACCGATTCCCAAAAGGAAGGAAGAAGTTCCTCGGCTTCCTCAGCCTTTGGTATCTACAGGTCCCTGCATATTTTTCCACCTAGATTATCCTAAGTGGAAAACAGAGTGTTTTGGCAAGCCACCTGGCTGAAATTTCAGAACCATCAGTCATATTTGATCAGGTTGCATAAACTCCCCCATCATCACTGCACTGTGGCTTTATTCATAAATACAGTCCAGCAAAACTGTGAATTTTGAATCTCCTCCATTTTTTTAAAATGACCGATTTCTTCCTGGCAAACAATAGCAATTCAATATTACTCAGTACGGTTAGATAGGAAGATAGACAGAGATAAGGGACCAACCAGGAAGAACTTCCTAAGGGAGTATTTTTAGTCACATAGAGAGGAACACAGACAAAGTAGCAACAGGGCACTACTCGAAACCAAAAGGAATATCAGCTTTCCCCACAGTGAGGGTTCCAAGTGTGCTACGATAGGAAAGCAAGGAGAGACCCTGTCCCAGGGCGAACAGAGAACGTCACCTGGTGGAGCCGGAGGTGGCAGGCGAGGAGGTGGCCCACGTGGTGGAGGACCTGGGGGCAGACCTGGCGGGGGACCAGGGGGAGGGCCAGGCGGTCGCCCGGGTGGGGGGCCTGGTGGTAGAAGTCGAGGTAAAGGCCCACGCAGTCCTGGCAACCCCGGAGGTCTCAGGAAGGGAGGAGCTCCTGAAAGCACACGTGAAGAGAATCTTCTTTAACAGATAAAAGAACCATCACATCAGGCAACACTGAACTCGAAACGTGACATCAACTTAAAAACTACGTCTATTACTAGTCTGCCGTCCTATTAAATACATCTTTGGAAAGTCTCAAGAAGCAAGAGCAATCCTAAGTCAGAAAAAAAGTTTCTTGGTAATAATCAGGTACATTCCTCTAACTGGAAAAGTTCTATACTCTCCCTTAAGATGCCTGGTGTTAGGCCCTCTTTAGTTCCTGGTACTTCCCAAACACACTAAAAACTGAGGTGACCATTTTGATGGGCAGGCACATGACCAAATCACTTTCTCAAACTACATGTTGTTCCTATGCCAGAAGTTTTCTATTTAATGAATGTTTCAGTGATACTATCTTACACCTCAAAATCCTGTCACAGTTGTTCAGTCAGGCAGCCTTAACAGCTTGCCTTCTTGGAGGGTGCACACGCAGCTCTCACATCACAGCCACACACTTCACAGTAATATGTAACACCCTGATGTACTGAAACCCACACAGATATAATGGAACAAGTCCTCTTTCTTGCTCCAAAGAGCTATTTCACTAGCTGACTTTTGGTTTCTTCACAGTCCAGCAATGGCTCTGCTAACTACAAATGAGCTAGTATCACCAGGCTGCCTATAGTCATATGCCTGATGCCTCAAGAGCACAGTGCAGCAGTAACAGATGTGAGAGACCACATGTGTCTCAGCAATTGCCACACTGGGCTCCCATTCCTCAATCACAACATATCCCCATTCTGCAGCTTTGTAACGCACAACTAAGCGCCTGCCTGTGATACTGAGCACCTGCAACCTTCAAACTGGAGAAAAATCAAGCGTTCACCTGGTGGCGGGCCAGGGGGAAGGCCAGTGGGTGGACCTGGGGGCCTCAGTGGAGGGGCTGGAGGTGGTCCTAGAGGAGGTGGCCCAGGCATGGGAGGTGCCTGTATCTGACTTTGAGCAACCGATTGTGACGAAGGTTGTTGCTGTGACTGGGAAGTTGCAGCAGATGACCCAGTCTCTGCAAGAGCTTCCTCACTGTGTTGTTGCTGCTGCTGCTGCTGCGATGTCTCTTCAGACTCTGAGTCCTCTTCCTCCTCCTCCTCCTCTTCTGAATATTCCTCCACTTCTCTCCCTTCCTCTGGGATTTCCTGACCTGAAAACAGAGTCATATTTATAAAATCAGCTCTCAGCTACTCTTTTTTTGAATACTACAGAGAAGCTTAAGTACACAAAATAAGAAAAAAACTTCCCTTTGAAGGAAAAATAAAGCCAACCACATTTAACTAAGCAGAAAAAATAAAAGCAAGACAGAGTTCTAGGTAGTGCTGCCACCTAGAGCTATACTTTCCTGCAAGGGCTAAAACTTCTACTAGCAAATCCAAACTTGAATCCCATGATAAGGAAGGATAAAAGAGAGCATGGAGTAATTTCTACCACCCCAAATACCGGTCCACTTGCACAGATCTGTATCACTCACCTGCCATTCGCAACATCATGGCTTGGAGCGGAGTCAGCTCTTTCATGTTTTTTTTCTTTTTTCGTGATTTCCCAGGCATGTCTGCAAACCGTACACTATGACCTGGGTAAAACAAAGCAAGGAGGAGGAGGAAAAAAGTAGGTACATTGAAGTTTTCTATCTGGAGTGCAAAACACATTATTTTAAAGTAATGATGCTCCTGTGCAAGAGTTAATACTGGTACTATTGACTTTTTAAAATTGGACTAGCCTGTACCACTGGTATAATTTTCTATCAATTGAACTTCCCCAAACAAATCAAGAAAAAAAAGTCTAAAAGTACATCATGTAAAGTTTCAAAAGTGCCTTCAAAAAGTGTCATTCAAGTCACTCAATAATGACCGTATTTTACTAAATGAAAAAAATGCTTATTTTCCATAGGGTCCTGTGCTAATTCAATGTTTTATGCTAAACATGGTTTGTGACCTTAATACTCTTAATTCAGCTGTTAAGAATATAGCTCAATCCGGAACATACAAGGCATGCTTAGATATTTCACATCTGGATAGTTTCATATAGATCCACTTATAAAAAAAAATCTTTAAGTTCTCCAAGTGATGTTTAGGAGAGCTAAAACAGTAAATTTACTAATTGTGTGTGTGCATGCACATATACACACACACAGATACATTTTAAGTCAATAAAACAAACTCGTCATAAGTTAAATAGCATTTCTCTTTTAAAATATCAAATCTAATCCATGAAACTTCCATCAGACCTGATTTCTTCTCTTCACCACCTTCCCGCTCCTTGTCATTATCACGATGCAGGAAATCCTCAGCTTCACTGTCTGCATCTGACCTCTCACTGTCACTGTCATCACTGCTCTCATCGTGCTTATCTTGATCCATATCCTCGGGATAGCCTTCATCTTCACTGGTACTGGAGATATCATCATGCCCTCGCTGTCCTGCAGGCAGCAAAGTATCAGGAAGCATATAAATTCCAAATACACAGGTGTGAAAGTTTCAAAAGTCTGCAGTTAGAAAATCTCCAGTTTAACAGAATTATTTTTTGTCATTCCTTTATTCTTTAATACCTGTTAATAAGGAATATTTGGGGGATTCTATTCATAAGGTTTCTGATTCCTCTAAGTCTGCTGGCTAATTTCTGTGAAGACAACTCTCACCCAAAGCTCACTGGTTCATTTCTATCCAGCAATTTCTTCCCTTTTGAAATACTTTAGCAAAGCTGATTATTTCATTTGCAAAAGTTTCTAGACACTATACAGTGACTGCATGAAAAAGGGACTCTAGGTTCTGCTAGCAAGTACATGCTCAGGTTTGTTTCAGTTCTGTTAAAAAAGGAAAAGACTTCTCCAAAAAAGTTTAAAAATGTGTTTTTACACACACACACACACACACACACACACACACACACAGGATATTTAGCCTATGCAACTCCATGAAGAAAACAAGTATCTGAAAATTCTCGTTAGTAGTTTCAGCATCTAAAATAGACACTAATAAAACTGAAGATATTAAATTATTAAACATATCAGAACTACCTCACTTGCACAATCACTTAGGATGGAAACCCTCCTCAGGTAGTATAAACATCTCCATTTCACAAAGAACAGCTTGACTAAGGCACATTCCATGTACAATAAAACTATTTGTAGCAAAACTGAGATGTCTAAGAAAAATGCAGATGGAGATAAAGTCTTTTACCTGCTTCAGAACTGTAGGAAATGTCTTCTTCTCGTCTTCGAGGAGCCATCTCCAAAGCGAAACCCACCTTGCGCCCATACATTTGTAGGACTTGGGGTGGGGGTGGCCCTGGAGGAGGTCCAGGGGGCTTCCGGCCTGGAGGTAAACGTGGAACACCAAGCCCGGGAGGTGGAAGTACAGAAATGGACCGAAGTGGTGGTCTGAAAATAAAAAAGAAAACAAATCCAGACAAACATAAATGAGATTAATGGAATTCTTTACTCCTCCTCTCATCACCGTTTCTACGGAAACATTGTATAAACAAATATGAACATTAAAAAAAATGCTCTGCCTTGAGGAGTTTACAACCTCATACAAAGACACAACCGTACAACTAACATAGATCAGAAAAAAGAAACCTTTTCAGAATACAATTTAAGAGAAGACTGAAATAAACCAAATATTGAATACCATCACAGAAGCTGAATGAAGACCTCAAAGTTAGTGAAAACAGAAGACTATTCACAAAGAGTCTAGAATAAGAAATCACGCTAACAAATAGAATACTAGCAAAACAAAAGAAAACATACAGAACAACCTAGGGAGCATTCAGGTTCAAACAACATGGCAAGGTTTTAAGCTGAATTAGTAGGCAGAAAGATGAATCCTAGAAGGCAGTGTACTACTCAAGCCAGCTTAACAGTAACAACAACAAAAAATAATACTAGGCAAATATGAAGAAGGGATTTGACAAAAGCAAGTAAAGTACAATTCATTCTCTCAGAATTTCCAGTTTCTACTACTCAAAACTACCTCTACCACTAACACATAGCTCCTCCTCAGTAGCACCAGTGCTACTTCTCACTTTCTCTCCAGGCTGTTTTTCCTCTTACCCATAGGCTGATGTCTTCTTGAGGATAGAAGGTGGTTGTGCACCAGGAAGGGGAATGTCCTGTATGAGGATGTTGGAAGGTGCATGAGGCATATCTGGTAAGGGGATACTTTCCACTTCAACATGCTGAGCATTCTGGAAAGACAAGAGGGAAAGGAAGAGAGACACACACACACACAGAATGGGTTAATCCCACAGAAGCTTCTTCACACCACAGCATACAGATCAAAAGTGCAAAATATGTTATTTTGCAGCAGTTCTGCCCACGTCCTGCCCTCCCCCCCCCCCCCCCCCAAAAAAAAAGAGGAGTCTGGAGAAAAATCAATAGTAAAATCCTCCAGCACACGCAGCAACCAGGAAAAGCTTCAGTATCTTAACCATAACCCAGACAGGTTTCCGTCCCCCTTTACACTGCAGTCCTCAAAGCAAAGATAATGCAGACAACTATGCTTGTTCTCTTTCGGTTATCTAGAAGCATGAGACGGCATGAATCATGGGCTGCTGCATGTTCCAAAGAAAAAATCATAAAGCTGACCAAGTGCAAATATCTATATGTTCTCAGTATGGCAGGAACAAATTTCACCAAATCACAGAATGGTTAAGGTTGGAAGGGACCTCTGGAGATCAGCTAGTCCAGTCCCCTGCTCCAGCAGGGACACCCAGAGCACATGGCACAGGGTGACATCCAGGGCGGGGGCTGGGAGGGTTTGAAGATCTCCAGAGAGGGAGACTCCACGACCTCTCTGGGCAGCCTGTTCCAGGGCTCCGTCACCCTCACAGGAAAAAAGTTCTTTCTCACATGGAGATTAAACTTCCTATGTTTCACCTTACACCCGTTACCCCTCATCCTGTCACTGGCCACCATGGAGCAGAGCCTGGCCCCATCCTCCCTACAGTCATCCCTCAGGTGCTTGAACATGTTGATCGAACCTCCTCTCAGCCTTCTCTTCTCCAGACTAAAGAGGCCCAGCTCACTTAGTCCTTCCTCATACGATAGATACTCCAGTGCCTTAATCATCTTTGTGGCCTTATGCTGGACCCTCTCTAGAAGCTCAATGTTCTTCTTGTACTGGGGAGCCCAGAACTTCACCCGATACTCCAGGTGCAGCCTCACCAGAGCTGAATAGAGGGGGAGGATCACTTCCCTCGACTTGCTGGCAATGCTCCTGCTGATGCAAGCCAGGAAAATTTCAGGAGAAGCTCTTTAAGTGAATGCCAGAGGGGTCTTATTTCCTTCACACTGAGATGAAATTCACAGAACAATCTACCACACTTTCACAGATAAAGCCCCTTCATTTTTAAGTGTCACACCTGAAGAGGGGACAAAGCACATGCTACCACAGCTACAGGCCTATAATCACAAGCAGTATTACCTTGACAGCATCAAAATACTGGCTGAGTTGTGATCTCTTCTGCTCATATTCCACTTCCAACTTGCGCAGCTCTTTATAGATATCAGGATTCTCCTTCTCATAGAGGCGCAAGATGCGCTCAAAAGTCTCACGCAGTTTTTTGCGCTTATCCTTTAACACTTTTTCATTAAGTTGCGGCTGTTGTACTGGGTTAAACTCTAATCCAAGATAGGAAAAATAAAGCAAAAATTCAGAAGCTACACTGCAACTGATAAATGAAACAATTCTAAAGCAAACTATCTCCCATTCCTATTCTCGTGAAGCCTCTGGCCTTAACACAACCCCTTAATTCAAGTTTAATCTGTCATACAATCTACCTAGTCTTTCTTGCAGTCACTTTCTCCAAGAACGTTGCCTTCAAAAACAACAAGTCATTTCATGAACTCCGTATTTATTCAGATAATCTCTGCTTCACAGAATTTCTAATAGGAAAAGATAAGGCCACTTTGCCTGTTTTAGTCTCAGCTGTCCATTAGGACTATTGTTCTGTGTGTGTTTAAAAAAAAAATAAAAGAAACCTAACAAACCATTTAAGTCCAGCAGTCAGTACTGCTCACTCACCCATCTCATCCAATTTTTCCATGTCTCTTATAATCTGCTTTGGATCTTTCATCTTTAACACAGCTGCTCGTACCATCATCCGCTGCTTTTTGTTCTGATATCAGGAAACAAAATGAGAAAAATGTCACAGAAGAGACAAAGCTTCTGTATCAAAGACTTGTCTCTCAGTAATCCCAGACTGAAGAAAAAGGCATTTCAAAACACCCTGCACATCTTAACCACAGTACAGCCAGAAACAAAGTAATTTAAACTACGTTAAGTTTTAATGCCACTCTTAATTTCCTAATTCATTCACTCCAATTAAGTAGTAAATCATCGGCAAGTTAAACCAACAAACCAAGAACACAGTAAAACAGGCCAATGATTAAGCTTTTATTATTATTATTATTATTATTATTATTAGTTCTAAGAACTTAAAACAATGCTTTGAAAAGCCTTAATCATTTCAAGCTAAAATATAGTTGATTAAAGTGATACTGTCACTCAAAACTAAATATCTATTTCCTCAAAGTATTTGTTTAGACAGGATTTTCCAAAATGAATCTTGCAAAATCCACTGAAACATCTGCAGGCTACTCATCAGTTATGGCCCACTGCAATTACAAATACGATGCATGGTACAGGAGATGTCAAATAAATGTTCCTAATCTCTTTATTTACCTTCTTTAGTTCCCTTTTCCGAGCTTCCTTACCTAGAGAGGAAAAAAAATAATTAAAAAAAAAAGAACTTGCAAGAGAAAAATCACAAGCATGAAGAATCTCACCCTCATCAGAACTACTCCCATGTTTCTCAACAGCTGTCATTTTACATCAAAACAAAACATTTTATTCTCATCTTCTTACTGAGAAAAATTTACTTCTAGCTGCATTTCATTAGTGCCATACAGAAAAAGACTGAAAATCTCCATGCTTGTCTGTTTCTACACAGACAAGAACTAAAGACCACAAGTCAGAAAGTTATTTCCAGCAATTAAAGGACTGCTGCCCAGAATCTGTTTGTAACAACAGACAGTGAACTGCACTTTTAACCAAAGTACATTTTGAACACGTCTAAAATAAAGCATATTCACAATGGCAGTCTGGGTATTGCTATCTGCTTAGTGTTGATAGCAGGCTAGACACACTGTCAAAATGAAGGAAAAAAAAAAAAAAAAGACTATTTACTCATCCAATCAGAGTATTTACAAAATTCAACACATTCCTCAGATTCTAGCTTCAGGAAGATTACCTATAACACAAAAAGTTTGCAGTTTAACTGACCGCTAAGTAAAGAGACCTTAGAATATTTATAACGAAAATAACAGCTAAAAGATAAGTATTGCATGGCAACAATAGCACGCAAGAGAGCAGCTTTCTTGGGAAGTTTTTATACCAACCAAAGATAATATTTCAGAAATGTGGGGAAGATGGTTCATATTCACATAAAAGAACTTTTCTTCTGAGCTACAGGAGTTTTATTTTTTGTTTGATTGTTTTAAATTTGTCATTTCAAGACCCTATGTTCATATCCATTTAACTTTTATGGACACTTACGGGCCTGATCCGTGGGATTCATGAACTTCCCACTCTTGGTGGATGATGTAGATCTCCGCCCCATCTTGATCCTTTTTCTTCTGTCTCAAAAAGATAATGGGAAAAAAAAAGACCTGGAAAAGATAACAAAGTCTCATATCCTGTTCACTAATAAACCAAGAATGATTATTCTCCCCTTCTCTAAATCGGTAGGTTGCTCCCTCAAATTTTGCTTTTCAAATTCCTGCATTTATAGCAGAATTATCCCTCTTTTAATCAACAGCAAGTTAGCTACTCACTTCAAGGCCTTTCCAGCTCAGGTTACCTGGGGGAAGGGGCAGAGGGAAATTCACACGTTTATGCTTTCTAAGAGCGCGTCACAGACCTTCTCATTCTTCTGCTTACTCCCCCAAGACCTCTCCAGTTTTCACCCTTCTATTCCCATCCATTTCGTATGCTTCCTGCAAATATCCTCCTTTCCTCACTTCAAAGATGGCCATGATTGCTCTCCCTAATACCCACTGCATCCATCAGCAAGCACTCCACAAACATTCACGTCTCTTTCTTCCTACCTCAGATCACGGCCATGCAAGCATCTTTATGCTCTTTACCTCCATTCCTCTACCACTATCATTTTAAGTTCTGTTAAGATAGGCAGAGAAAGGAAAGATAATTCTGGAAAGAGTTACTTCCTGTTTTTGAAGCATTTAAAGAAAAAAAAAAAAGTTTCATCCCCAAAACCAAGTCATCTGCAAACTGAGAGTTGATGGGATGCAGTTTTCCATCCACTACATTGCATCCAAACAGACAGCAAGTGTCCAGACACACTCAAAAGATTCGACAGCTTCAGGCCAAAGTTTTCACTTGCAGCAGCAGGTCCCACACACTCTGCTCCCCTCATTGCAAAAGCTGCGCCTTTCAGACCACTAGTACCTCCCCTTACCTGCTACAAATAAATCTAAGCATAAGCCTCATTTAGAGCCTCAGCATCTCACAGAACAAACTCCCAACAAGCCCCAAGGTCTAATTGCAAGGACTCCCGGGTTGTGACCACGCCAGACCATGCAAACAGCCTGCCATGAGCAACCCACGGTCTGTGCTCACCAACACCACACACGTCCTAGTTATAAGAATAAATTACACTGATTTTTTTTTCCTTTACCAAGACAATACCAGTTCTTTAGCTGGGAATGCTTAGAGGATAGGCCTACGAGTTGCATTTGCACGCTGCGCTTCCCGAATTTCTAATATTGATGGGAGGGAACAGGGATGGGAAGTGTCCCATGAGGGACACGGCAGCCTCCTCTCCTCTGCCCTCCCCTCCCCCAACAGGGCCGGGAGGTGGGGAGGGGGAAGGACAGGGAGAGAAGGGAATGGGGGTTAAAGAAGCTGGTGCCGGGCGCCCTTCCCCTGCCGCCCCCCCCCA
>NW_010580239.1:23809-95268 GCF_000705375.1 Tinamus guttatus
GGGGGTGGTCCCTGTCCGGCCAGGAAAGGCAGTGAGGGCAGGGAGTGCTCAGGGTCAGGTCGTGTCCTGGCAAGGAGTTAGTTAGGAGGAAAACATGGGGCGGGTGGGGGCGAGGGGCAGGAGGTATGGAGGGCATGAGGGAGCAGAGGAGGTTTAGAAAAATAGGGAAGTCGAGAGAGGGTCAGGGGAAGGTGTGTGGAGTGAGCCTGGGCTGGCTGGTGTTTGGTCTGTTGCGTGTGAGGTTACAGCTTAAATCGATGAACTGATGATGGTTTGGCTGCTTTAGGAAGAAAAATAATAAAAAGATCTGAGCCTTTATGAGTTTGTTTCCACACCACCACCACGATTTAATAGATGCTATAGGCAGACTGCCCTTTTGAGCAACAAATAGGCATGTTTGCATCTATTTGAATTTCTTCATTGTGTGAGGAGGAAATGCCTGTAAATTATGTTTAATAACATCATTAGCAATTCGATAAATATTTCCCAGTCTTAGGAAGAATAATGCCAGTTCTGTGGAATGAAATTGGAACATAAACCTTTGGGGGGACTCCGATGCAAGCAGCTCTTTACAAGCTCTCCACCAATTTTGCCAGTGCTGGAAATAATCTGGGGCATTACGGCCATGGTCAGTGTGGTCTTCCAGCTCCAAAGAGGGCACTCCCCACAGTTCTTGCCTGGGGATCCTACAAAATGTTGCCCTTTCCTGGCACAAAGCAGGATTGTGGGTCACATGAGAAGGTTTGGGGATGGGGGCGAGGAGGGGGGACGAAAGCAGAGCATTAAGGAACCCCTGGTAATCCCAGATGCGCTCAGGAGGTGGGGTTAGTGATCAGGGTATCTCTAGTGGGATGTTTCATGATGTTTTGGGTTTGGCGTGAAGTCGACACTGCTCTGTCGTGAGCATTCATGTTCAGTCACTCCTCTGTTGGACCCCTGCGTCAACTCCTGCTTCAGTGGATGCTGGATCAAAAAAGTAATGATATTCACCAGGTAACAGGGGTCATACAAAGAGAATAAGAGAAATGGTTTCCCACCATCAGAGAACACAGAAACTACTCTCCTTGCTTGCCTTTTCCTGCAGCCCCCCATGGAAGCTCCTGCAGCAGACTGGATGGGCTTTGCAGAAGCTGATGGGCAGTTAACCCTAACTGCTCTCACTGCACCAAGTGTCTTTCTCAGTAAGGTCCCCAGACATAACCACACCAACCCACAGTGGGGTGGTTAGAGCAGCAGCCCTAACTTAGGTTTCTCTTATCAGCCACTGCTGACTCCGAGCTCAGCAGGAGTTAAACCACACAGGATGTCAAGCACAGGACACAACCTGTGTCCATATTGCGGCAGTCTGTCACATTTCACTTGACATGAATATACTTCTGTCACTCGAGAGCTGAAGCGGGTATAGAGATTTTCTTATAGTGATCCCAGAGATTTTCTTTCTCCTGGGGCTGGAGGAAAGAACTTGGGGGACAGAACGAGGAGAACGTCCTGAGTTAATTTGCAGGTTTCTTATGTCGAAATAGCCTCTGTGGCCCCTGTGAGGTCACGGGCGCCATTCCAGCTCCCAGAGTTGCTGGCCAGGCCCCTGTGAGGTCGTGCCTTCCTGTTCCGTAGGCAGCAGCCCTGGGGCTGCCAGGGTGTCCCAGCATCTTTGACATGTTGTGGACATGAGGACACCTTCCTCACCTGCTCCAAGGAACCCATCTTCCCTTTAAACTCAACAGCAAGGAGGATCTATCGAGAGGTGGATGGCAAATGTATATGCTTACATTCTTCCTTGCTTATGCCAGTCCTCCGACACAGCTTAGAAGTCACTTTAAAGAAAATGTGGACAAACTGCCTGAAAAATGATAGTTTTCTCTTTGTTTGACTCCAGTATTCTCCCACAACAGTGGTTGGCAACTTCACAAAGGTATGTACTGAGCTGGTGTTTCCTCTTCCCAAATTAGGACGTAGAGATGCCTGTAGAAAATGAGCACCACTGTCTGCTTCTCCAAAACTCAAAGCACTGCTGTCCCAGTTGAAGTATCTTGCCTCTCTAAGCCAGTGCTAATCTCCTGTTTCTACCGAGCACCGCGCTTACTAGGAGCTAGAAGAAGCTGCAGCCTAGAGAAACAAGATGCTTCAGGTGTCTGTGCCACCACAATACCTTGTGCAGGGCAGCGCTTTGTGCCTCCTCTGAATGGCCTCTGCAGACCCACATCGCTCAGGCTGCGGCTGCGTTCGGCCCGTGCTGCCATCGCTGGTGCTCACTCAGCCTCCAGAGCCAGTGGCTTCTTCCCCGGTGGCTGCCAGAGCTGCCCATGAGTCGTTCAGTGGCTTCCATTCGAATGAGAATGGGCAAAGGGGGGCCTGAAAAAAATGGTTAAAAGTAGGAGAGACAGGAAAGAAAAATAATGAATGATAAAAGGAGAATGAACAGCTTTTCTGTTATAACTCACCTATTAGTTTACGTTCATAGCCACAATCTTGCTATTGCCGTAATCATTTAACATTGCTAATATTGAATATTAATAAACATGTATAAATTTGAATATGCTTTTAGTGTGAGGGAGGCTGATACTAAATATGTAACGACTCACAGTCCTATTATACTAATCTGTCCTTGATAGGAATAGTAATTTCTAAATTGCATCTTTAATGAAGATTTAAATCTTTTTTTTCTGTAGTAAGTATATAATATGATTTGGCTTCAGATTTTTTTTGAGATAGAAAGCAGAAAAAGTACAGGAAGGAGAACTCTTACAAAGTTTAGATGCACTTTTATTAATTATCAAATTATATGTTTTTTCAAAGAACAACGCAAAAAAGCAAACCACAGTAAATTAGAGAAAGAGACTGCAGACCATGTTTTTGCTTCTAGCTTTTTGTTTTTAAAATCTGCCGCAAAAAGACATTCGCAGCGTATCATGAAATGTAGAATCTGAGTATGCTCTTGGCAGTCTCATATTGCTGGCTTGTGAAGCACTTGAAAATGAATTCAACAGCATGTCTGTGCTCTAGGGCTACTGTCCTACAAATACTTGCACATGTGTAAAATCCCATTTCAACCAACAGTGCAGCAAACGTGCCCAGAACTAAGTACCTGCAGGTAGGCAAGAGTAAGGCATCACTGAGCATAAGAGACTATGCGTAGACACCTGGAACACTGCGGCTAATTTCTCTTAGCTGTGGAGTGGAGCTGCATATGTTTGCCTGCAGGCACACAATTTTCTTAACTGGTAATCTACTGGGATTAAGAATTTATTTAAAGATCTCAGGCTCCACAGGACAGGAATAGAACAGGAAGGAGCAGCTAAATATACACCAGGAAGTCCTTATGAGCACTTGTATGAAAAGGGAATTCAGCACATCAGATTTAGTGCTAATCCACACTAAGCAAGTGTAGCCCGTACAGTTGTTCTGATGAACCCTCCAATGATGATGCAGGTTTGTTAGTTGAAATAGTCTTCTCCCGATCTCACTTTGCTATAGAAACACAATAAGAAAAAAAAAAGCATGCTTTCTAACCATTACTGCTCCATCTGTGAAGTTATTGCTGTTAATAGTGGCTATGTTTCAGGGTTGTTATCTACAACACATTCCAGAGAAGGGCTGAACGAAAGTGCCAAGTATTTGAAATGCTGCTTGCAGAAGCATCATTAGGCCAGTTCCTTGCTGCTATGTATCTGTTCCAGTTCCCTTAGCTGTCACATCTCTTGTTCTGTTACGACTAAAAATAAACAAATACAGAGGGGAAAAATAAATAGCATAATGATTCAAAAACGTTTAGCGGACACAGTTCCTTTGGTTGCTGTCATGGCAGGAGCGAGAACGCCAACTTCGTTCATTGAGCCTGATGTCTCACCAGGGAAGTCACTTCATGGATGGCTCTCTGGTACTTCTCGGAGGCAGCCCTAAACTGGGCCAGGTGTTCCTCGTAGCTTCTCACGGCTGCCAGAAGCTCATTCCTCTCCACAGCTCCCAGGATGGCGTGGAGGATCATTTCAATGCCAAGCCCGAGAATGGCAATGCTGATCCCCCCCAGGACAGATGCCCCAATCTGTGCAAGGAGACTGACAAGTTTGCCAAGAGTGAGAGTTATGAAGTTGGAGCCAATTAGTTTGATAGCTACCATCCCAGCTGTGGAAGTTGCTTCTCCAAGAACAACAGAAAAGACTCTGTGGGCTATTGCAATTTTCTCTAACTCCGGCTCTTTGATATCATGCAGCTTCTGGTACAGCACAGGCTCTAGCTTTTCCTTCATGTCACTATCAATCTTCTGTACTTGGTGCTGAATCTCACTCATTGCCTGAATGATAATGTCACAGTTTTCCTTGATGGTACTGCTCTCTCTTATCTTAATATGGGGAATTGTGCACCCTAGGTGTTCATTCAGCACTCCAGCCAGCTCATTTGTTGCATGGAAATTTGTGGACATGCAGTCAAGCAGCTCCTGGTGCAAATGGATCAATTCTTGACGTCTCCTGGGGTTATCTGGGTAAAGGAGATCACTCAGCACCATTCTTCAGAAATAAGCTACATCCAGAGAAAAAAAAATCTGTTTAACATCTAGATCTTTAGCCCTTGAAGAGAAGTAAAATGTGCTTTTTTTGTCTCTGCCTCACTGATTCTTTTTAGCAAATCAAATTCCAAAGTATTGTTTATAAGTCTAGAAATCTTAATTGTTGTTTGGGGTCTTCAGACCTGAAAGTTGCACCTATTGAATTTTGCAATGTTGAAATACCATTGAACTTGATTTACTGAAGCCAAATAATTGGAAAGGGACATTTTGAAACTTCAGCATATTCAGATCAATGAAAGCAACTAACAAATATGTAATTAGCAGGTTAGTAAAAAGAAGAGCACAAAATGTGTCATTCTTCACTTAGGAAGCTGAAAGTGGTAGAAGCTGAACTGGTTCATTAAGGAATCTCATCTGCAAAATCTAAAATAATCCGAAAACATGAAAATGCCTGTTCTAAACAGGCATCAGCCTATTTTCTTCAACTAGTAGCATCTGATTTATACACCACTGCAAAGGCTTCTGGAGTGGACACAGCCTGTACCAACATAAGGGTTTTTTGTTTTTGTTTGTTGTTGTTGTTGCAGGGTTTTTTTTTGCAGCGCGATGTATCTCTTCTGCAGTTCAAGAGGAAGTATTATCTATAAGCACCTTTATACTAATAAACTCATACTTGGGAATTCATAGAGAATAGTGAAAGCTTCCTAGATAAATCCATCCTAATATCACTTTGCACATATTTGCCACTGTGTTTTCTTCATCAATATTTAGCCCCTATTTCCTTATTATCATTGATTTCTTCAGTGTTCCTCCTCACTCTTGTTCATAGTGCTATAAACAATTCCCAAACAATTTTTTTACTTGCAGCTTCAAACAACTATAGGCATCTCCCGTCATGTGGATTGTGCCACACAGTCGCAGTGAGGTGCACCTGTTCCCCAAGGATGGGTGTGATAAGAGACTGCCTTGGAGCAGCACACACCAGCTTGCAGGGAGCACCCTGCCTGTGCAGCCTGGCTGCTCCTGGCTGTCCTTTTTAGATCTAACATCAGGTGCTGGGACATGGCTGGGCAAAGTCGGAACCTCTCCCATCGCTGTACAGACCAGAGCACAAAAACTAAAATCTTTTTTTTTTTCTCTCTAAACTCTTGTGTCCAATCCTTATGGTCACTCGTCTGACCTGTCTCCGGTTTGGCAATAAGAAGGCATGTTTTGTATATTTTTCTGCATCACTTGCATGTATACAAGGTCCAAAGTGACAGTTACCGAGGATTGTGGAGTTATGCCTCAATTCTAAGCTTCTGTAATTGACTCTGTGCCACTACCTTTTAACCCATCGTCAACTGCAAAGAAAAATATTTTTGCATGATTTTTGAGTTATCAAAGTCTGCAACTGGGGTGAACTCTGAATGAGTAGAACACCTGATTTTTTTTTGACACTTTGTTATCCTCAGCCATCTTATTGCAAATCTTGGCCACTTTTATGGATTAGTTTGCAGTTTTCCAAGATAAATCTCTCGTTATTTTTGCCTACATACCACACTTAAAACTACAAATTGTTATGAGTAGGAGATTGGCTAGATTTTTCTTCTGGAATAACCCCTTTTTGTTACTGATCCAGCTATATTTCACTAAATTCACCCCCTCCCTGACAAGATCACTGTAGAAAACCAGAATGATTTCAACAGTCCTCTAGTCAGCTTTTAATCCCAGTGTTTAAATACAAGCCGCTATGAAGGGATTTTTTCCCAATAGTGTTTTGTGAAGTACTGCACACTGAATTAGGAATACATTTCTTTAAGCCACTTACCTTGCAACTCTGCCAAGAAAATAAACTCTTTAACTCATTTTTTCTTCAGGCTGTAGGGAACAAAGTTCATACACAGTAAGAATTTATGATTTTCTGAAAACATAAAGCCCTATGAATGCAAAGTATGGTTTCATGTCACTTCTGCCTCAGGGATATTGTTCAGTTGCTTCCTGACTCAGTGGTACTAGATCTTTTCCACTTCAATGATGTTTTGTTAAAAGGTCATTTGTTTATTCTTACTTATAGAAACTATGAGAAAACAAATTGTTCTATGAACAACACTTCAATGAAAAACTTACATATTAGAAAGACACGTAGGAGTTTTCTAGCATCTATTTTTTTATCCTTTGCAAGGACTACTTCTTCACCCTTCTTGACCATATGCCCTTTAGAACTGAAATTACCTCTTATTCTTCACATCGGCACTTTTGCTAGTTGTTGCATTCACTTTCTAGAGTTAGTCTGACTGCTTATATTTCTGTATTTCTGCCCGTTTCTTCAGTTCCGAGGAGATATTTTCCAGGAGAGTTTCCAGAGGCTTTTCCAGTTAAACATTTGGACTGCCTACTGATGGTGACAGAGCGCTGCTGCAGTCAGCTGAACGTGTGCAGGACAGTGACTTCAGCCTCTTTCCCCGGCTGCCTCTGGAGCTTTCCAGCAGCATGTGATGAGTTATAGACCCAGCGCGTGGGGCTTCCTCTGGGTCCTGCTGCCTCCCTGCTCTCGATTATTCCTGTTGAATGATGTTTTGCTTCCTTCCCTCCAGTTATAACACATTTCAGTTTATTTTAGGCTAGGTCCCATTTGTTAGATGCTCAGGGCCTAGGTCCAAAGGCCTTTTGTTCCTGGAAAGAATAATCACAGCATGAAGAGATCTGCTTATGATAAACGAGCCATCGTGAACACCAGTAACAATGTCTGAAAGGCGGTGCTATTACTTGCTGTTGTCAGAACATTTAACATTTAGGGCAGCACTTTTCATTCATCTGTGTATAAGATTAGGTACCTAATTTATAAATCGTACTAGGATTTATGAATTTACATTTTTTATAAATATATATAATACATGCTAGTGTTTTGAGCTGTTCTTTGAAATGCTGAACTGCTGCCCATGACTGTCTTTGTACACCTATGACTTATGGAATAGAAGTTAAAAAGTACAGCACAGATAGAAAAATAAACACCAAGACTGTGAAGTGAGTGGTACAGGCTTTGTCTGCCCCAGCAGGAGAACCAGCACTTCTGCATTTATCCTGGCTAGAGACCTTTTATGCACTGAGCTTTAGAAAGACAGACCAGCTCTCCACCAGGACCTAGTCACCGTTCTGCCTCCCACATCAGAATGGTTGAGTTCTCACATGAAAGTACGAGACCAGTCCTTCTATCAAGCATAAAATGACTCGTCTGCAACTGTCACGTTGTTTTCCCTTGAAAAGGGGGGTTATTTTGTTCAGTCCAGAGCTACAGCATGAAACTCTCCTTGATTTCAGAGCTGTAGGCATGAGAGCATGAGCTGAGAGAGAACACTAATGTTTTAATTATTACTTTTCTGCAATTAGCTGTCCCCTGCCCTTTCCCATCTGTGACTCCTTTTACTGACTGAAAGTGTCATGCAGACCTGGAATAGTTCCTCAAATATTGAACTTGACTGAATCCACCAGTCTAGTAACTGCTTCTTTTCACACTTGTGGAAACTGATTTCAGATCCTCAAGGTTTGTAGTGGATGTCAACCATTCCCTTCTGCAGCCCCTACTCCATTGTGTGGAACGTGATTCAAAATGATTTGAACAATAAACCAGCAGCTTTGTTCCAGTTTTGCTCCAGTTCTTTAAGCAAGATAATATATGGTTTAAGACCCTTTACATTCAAGGGGAGGACTTCATTTGATGTGTCTGTTATTCTTCTGTGCTGCAATTTCTCAGGTCCTCTCCTCTGATGCAGCAAGAGGGCAGAAAGTGGCATATGGAGCCCCAGAGGCAGCTCTGGCTTAACACCAGTGGAGGCTAAAATCTATTTTATCACCTCATACAATTTCAGAGTACTTCTGTCAGGATAAAGGAAAGGAGGGAGAGGTATGGGGTAGAGCTGAGCACCAAAAGAAAAGCCTTGAAGCGTATGAAGTGGAACTATGACAGCTTGGATACCTCTAGTTGCACATCTCGTTGCAGCAGAGCTGATGAAACATGACTGCTGGCTGCAGCACCTGCAGCCACTCTGCCTTTCCAGGGGAGGCCTCGAGCACAGGCAGAGGTGACGCCAGGAGTGGTGCTATTTTGTTCCCCCAGCACTGTGCTTCTCTTGGCCTGCTCCTCCAATTAGCCTTGGGAGAAGGCCTAGTAGTTACAAGCACAGTAAGGTGGGAGCCCGGGCAGGGACACTGTTCCCTGCTTCTGCCTACTGAGGGACACCTGTCGCTAGGTAGCAGGTTGCAGCATCTACCCAGTTTACGATTTGGCAGATGTGGGTCAGTTCAAAGGAAAAGGTGTCCTAACAGCACATTGCATTATTCAGCCTAGAACTGTTTTGTCTCTTGACAGCAGATGACTCATTTGGCAGACTGACTTTTCTCTGTCCATCCCCCTGCCCCTACCTAATACACAAGTTTAATTCTGAACAGACCCATTGGTGTACTCAAACCAAGATGATAGTTCTAAGGATGATGTAAAGTAGAAGACTATTTACTAGGACTCCCATAGACCTACCAGTAAACACCAACAGGCAAGAATTATTCTCTCACGAACCTTATGTTGCTTTTCAATTGAGGGTTAGATTCATAATTCCAGCAGCTATTGAAATAACAACATTTGTAGCTGCTTAGTCCATATTTTGTGGGTCTGCCTGGTAAGTAAGACTTGCAAAGGCTTGCAGAAGTTGTTTATCCGTGTTTTCTTCTAATTCTAATGTGTCTCGCTTGGGGGAGCAGGTGGGCTGCTAATTTGTAATTTTATTTTCAGAATTATAGCATTCTAGTTGAAAAGATTTTCAGTTTTTCTACCTGTGTTTTCTGGATTTCTTTTGTTTGCTTTCCAGATCTGCTCTGTAGAAATGTTAGCCCGCCTCGGCTTTGAGAGTGATAGACAAAGGCTGCTCAGAGCCAGCCAGGATCTGCATGACTTAGTGTACATGTATATCTCTTCAGCCAACACAATATTCCAGATCCTCAATGAGCACCTTGGCACCAACTTGCCAATCATTTCAGTAAAAGAAAACTTCAGCATTAAAGAGAACCTGCAGCTCCTGGTCAATTATCTGAAAGAGATGCAAGTCATTGTGGAAACAAAAGACAAAGACGTGCAGGAAAAAATCAGCAACAGTTTGTATGCTAAGATTGCTGGTCGCATCACCTCTCTACAGGATAAGATCGCTGTAGTAAAGGATCTTTATGATAATTATAAGGGGGTTTTAGGAAGCATCATGGGCGCTATCATTGCAGTGACGTTGAAAAATGACAAATTCTGTGACACAGTAGAGTCTGCTATTCATCAGTTACTAAATTCTCCTGCCTTATGTCTCCAAGTATCAGAACTTCTCATGGACTATGCTGATATTGCTAAGGCACTACCACAAAATGAAGCACCAAGTACCACGAAAGGCAGCTCTTCTTCAAAAGACACACCTGAAAAGATCAACTCTAGCTCCCAATCCTCCCCCTCTTCACTTCTTACTTTCTTACAGTTTATTCTTCGAGGACATAAATCTGCAAAGAAAAGCCTGAAAGCAGCAGCTGACTACTTTGAAGAGGCTGTCCGGGTGCTAAGACCACCTTGTGAAGCTTTCCATGCCTTTGTTAAAATGGTTGAGGCCTTCATCCCACTGATAACAGATAAGTCACAGGAGACATAAATGTGTTGACCTGTCAGAAATCTATTTTGATTCCTTTTATTTTCACATAAAGAAGAATTTGGACATGTTTAAACACAGGTACAAAAGCTATCTGCAATAGACACTTCTAATATTTTCAATCTTTTTTTGGATTTGATCTCTTTGAGCACTTAGGGGTTGAAATCAAGTTCTGTTGGTTTATTATTTAAATTCACTGATAAAACAAAAACAACAAGAATGTACATCAACTATAGATGGAAAACAAACATAGTAAAATAGTTCTGTATTAAATCTGTTTTAACTTTCTGGACAAGCATGACTGAGGATTTCAGGAACAGTAGTTCATGTTGACAGAAAATGTTAAATTTTAGATGATTAGGTGATGACACCTGCTATTGCTGACACCTAAATCCGATACCCAAAATGCTGAGCCTCAGACTGCCCCTATTTATCAAGCTGCTAAAAACTGAAAGCACATAAATCTCCTAAGTGTCTGCCTTTCTCATACTAATGTTTCTCAGATGCCTGAGCTTCTACATTACTAGCCACAATATTTCCAAGGTAATGACAAAACTGAACTTATATGGTGCTGCACAGAGCTCAAACACTTTACACAGAAACTTTTGGCTGTCCTGACTAAATGGCTGATGAGAAATCTGGGAAGCCCTCATATTCAGATCTCACTTTGATCACTAAATTGTTACTTACTGCTTTGGACATGTGATGGTGAACATAGAGCTCCAGTTTCATGCCAAGTTCAGTCATGACTGAAAGTTGTTATCACTCAAGGGCTGTTTGTGAAACGTGTCAGTGAGCGATGTCAGTGAGAAACACAGCGAGTTCTATAGTTTGATGATTCCCTGAAAAATTAAATCACCATGACTAGTCTCCTTGGACCAGTGAGATAACAACTCTGGCCATAACCTGAGGGGCTAGGATCAGAGTGGGTGAGGGGCCAGAAGTGAAGAATTTCCAGGTATTTCAGAAATAGGAAGTGCTGGCAGAAATTGTTCTTTATTTGCACACTGTTGTCATCTGGAGGGGGAAGAACTTCTTAGTTCTGGCTTGAGTGCTAAGGGTCTAGGCGAGCTAAATCAGAGAATCACAGAATCACAGAATGGTTAAGGTTGCAAGGGATCTCTAGAGATCATCTAGTCCAACCCCACTGCTCCAGCAGGGACACCCAGAGCATGTGGCACAGGGTGGCATCCAGGCGGGTTCGAAGATCTCCAGAGAAGGAGCCTCCACAACCTCTCTGGGCAGCCTGTTCCAGGGCTCTGTCACCCTCACAGGAAAGAAGTTCTTCCTCACATGGAGATGGAACTTCCTGTGTTTTAATTTGTACCCATTACCCCCTGTCCTGTCACTGGCCACCACTGAGAAGAGTTTGGCCCCATCCTCTTTACATTCTCCCCTCATGTATTTATACATATTGATTAGATCTTAATCTAATCTCCTTAGATCTCAATCTTCTTTTCTGCAGACTAAACAGGCCCAGCTTGCTTAGTCTTTCCTCATACAATAGATGATCCAGTCCCTTAATCATCTTAATTGCATTAATATGTAAAAATGAGAGCAGTTTGCAGCTAAATCAGGAGTTCAGATTTCCATGTTTGTGATGTTAATTTGACTACCAGCCTTAGACATTGCAGACCAGTGAAGCAGAAAAACAGGTCGGTCATATCCAACAATCACTGTGACAGCAGCAGGCTCCACAGAGTCTCCTCCATTTCAGTGTGAAAGGGGTAGCGTGTCTTCACCAGCCTCCAGAGGACTGCTGTGCGCACAGCATCTGCCTGAGTTCTGTGAAAGAGATGCTATAGCCAAACATGTAAGCTGAAGACAAGCCTGACAAGTCTCTCCATCCTCTACTACTAGATCTATCTCTCAGAGCAGCTTTATGTTTCTATCTACCATGTGCTAGATGCAGACAGCTTGAGATGATGATGAGCTTTGGTGCATGGGGTCATGCTGGTGGGAAGGCTGCTGGGTTGCAGCCACAGACATTGCTGTCTCCTGGGAGCCTGCATGCAAAGGAGATAGGCAGCACTGCATGCTTACCATCCAGAGTCAACCACTGTAGCGCCTTTTCCATCACACAACCACTCTGTCTTGCACAAAGCTGCTAAGAGATCTACAAAGAGTCCGAAGTCCATATATGTCTTTCCTGAATGCCCGAGGGACAAACTACCTGGAGTGAAGGCAGTCACTGCCCTACTCCTCTGTAAGGCCATCAATTGTCTTCCTCCCTGAATGGATCCAGGAACACCTGTTTTGATGAACTCAGGCTGAATATTCTGGTCTCTGCTTGAGAGTTGCAGCTGAAGTCAAAGGAAATGTTGAACCATCTATCGCAGCAGTAACTCTGGTGGCTGATATGCTGTGAACTTTTCTTGCTTGCTATTCAATGTCTATATGTGGATATAGTCAGAGCATCAGTCACTGCCTGGCCAAGCACAAGAGAACTCCAATGACACTAGGAAGAACAGCAGAAGCAGGGGGATTAAAACCACTGTTCTTGCTTCTTGAAGCTGAAAGAGAATCAAAAAAGCAGCCGTTTAGACCTCCTTTGACTGTCTAATACTTCCTGTAGTTGCTAACACAGCTCTTGTCCAGAACAGCCATTTCTACAAGTCTACCCACTATTTTGGCCTAGATTCAGGCAAAAATTCTCATTCCCGAATTACTGTTTTATGCTTAAAGGTTGCTATTGTCTAAAGAGACAAGAGTAAGATTCCCGTATTAGTGGTGGACCAAGTGAAGGACAGGGCTGTAGAAAAGACTCAGTGATGTCTTCCAGCACAAAAGCTTATTTCTGTCACCAGGAGACTCACAGTGTATGCTTTGCTAAAGGGTATTTCTTGAGACTTCCTTCTGCCACAGGAGAGAGAACAAGGCTAAAGTGGCAGTGGGCTTATTTAGCCTGAGCTGTACCTGAGCTTGCCAGGGTATCGGTGGACCAAAACTCAGCATAGTCCCAAGGCCTGATGTGTGTCAGTCTTCCAAACTACCACATTGTCTGAATTCAATCTGCCTGCACATCTCATCTACCTTCTCAGTAGGGATGCTAGGGACCCCATGGCATGGGACCTATGACACCCCCACAGCGATAGATGGGATACGTGCAAAAACCCTGCAAAAACCTTGAGACCCCTTGTGTATCAGGTGTTCCCAGGTTCCACAACAAGCAGGTGAAAATTGGTGCAAATGGGTCCTAGAGCCCCCTGACAGGCAAACACACTGGACGGTTATCGATGTGGGCTTGAGTGTGATCCCATGTGGGTGAGGGCTGCTCAGGGTGCTTGGGGGCAGATAGCCCGGCATTCCCCCACGCAAAGACGGACACACGATACCTTGCAAGAGCTGGCAGTGGTACTTGCTGTAGTTCCCCACTGAGCGCAGATACAGCCGGTTACCCCGCTGTGTCTGAGAGAAGTTTTTGACAAGGAAAATCTCATAAGGGGGGATTAGGACTTCCTTCTCAGATGTGTAGTGAGAAAAGCCTTGCACAGCTGCTCCCAGGCAAGTTGTAACTGTGAACAAAGTTTCATTACCAAACTTCTGTGCTTCTTTCCAGAGGCGGGAGGTGGAGGTGAAACGGCCAAATCTCACTCTGCTGCCTACCATGGCCTTAATATATAAGTCTTTCACACCCCTGTGCACCCGATAGCACTTATTTTTCCCTGTGCTCTCCTTGGTATTTTGCCATTGCTTCATTATCTGGATGGCAGTAGTTAGGTAGAAGTGAAAATATTTGAAACTGAAGTTGTGTCTGTAGTGCTCTGGGGAGCTTCCAGCAATAGATGTGGCCCAGTTCAGCTGGGAGTGCAGGGAGGAGTTCATGGTGTAAGCCATGAGGACTACAGCGTGACTCTCATGCATCTCCCTCAGCAAACCTACCGGGCTCTTTAGCAAATTTTCCTGAGCCTGCTTCCAAAGACTCAAATAGTTCTTGTTAGCAGCTATTTCCCTTTGGAAATAGTCTCCTCGCTCCAGCTCTTCCATCATCTGCTCTCTGCACCCCAGGTACTGGTCATCAAAGGAATACGGAGCCATATTCATCAAGTGTTGGGACATAGCCTGCAATATGAAAGCAAAACATCATTAACATCAGAAGTGTGAACTTCTTGTGAATCTCTGTGGATGTAAGCCAGGTTTTTCCCTACTTTCTTCCTTCCCTTTGTCACTGCTCGCAGAGCAAACACAGCAGGTAGGCATCTCTGACAAGTCCTTCTTGAGCGACCTCAGGCTGTTGTACAAACCTCATGGCAAGGAAGTACGAGTTAGAATACCAGAGTCTTCATTTTATGAGAATCAGTTGCATTAAAAGCTTCAGCAGAGTTTGCAGCGGTATAGATACACCAGCTGGCATGGTATAATAAAAGTGCAGAGTGCCCCCAGGTTCTGGACACACAGAAGTCGTAAGGTAGGGCTCATCAGGCGGAGATCTGTAAACAGTACCGCCTCTGTACTCCAAGGCATCAGATGCAGAGAGCACAAAACTTGTGAGGAGCATTGCGTGTTGTTAAACCAAATGCTCAGATACTCTGTTGGAAATCTAGAGGTTTCATCTTGACTTTGATGGGACCAGACTCTTCTATTCCCTTAGTAGTCAAGGTTAGTTACACTTCCAGTATCTCCCTTCTTTCCTGGAGTAAAATAGACAAAAGGACAGACCAATGATGCTTTTATTTCTGATCTCTACCAATGATTAGTAAGCTTTGAAGAAGGAAAGAATAAGCAAATAAGTATGCTAGGGGGCAGTGCAGCCTGAACATATCTCAGGGGTGACTTTCTTACTTCGGCCTTCTTATACCTCTTGGACATATTGTGGTGCAAGAGAGCATTTAGTAAGATAGTATAGAAGCACTTTTATTCATCTGGTTTGTCTAAGTAAGACCAGGTGGCTTTGATATGTCAGTAAATATTAAGCACATGAGTAAGGATTTACACAACCGGGTGGTGTAACAGGAAAATAATATATAACTAATAGCATTTATATTTCACAAAAATCTTCTCTCATAAGACCTAAGAAATGTGATGACATCATCAGATTATTCTTTTTGCTTTTTGATCTTTTAGGAGACTATAGTCAAATATTGTAGTTAGTTAATAGTTAGCTGGTTACTACAAGTAGATCTTCACTTCATCTTAGATGTTCTCCGTGGTCATATAGCCCAAATTAGTACCTTTTTTGGGCTCTGAAGTTAGTAAACTTGTCCATAAACTATGCATGGATTCAGTTTACTCTCCATGATACCCTATTTACTCTGAGGGAAAGCTTTATAGCAGTCGCAAGGAATAGAGCAATATGGTCACTGTCTCACCCGACAACAGACTGTTGTTGTCAGAGCCTCAGCTGAGACAGTCTGGGAAAGGAGAGGAACACTTCCATGAGATCTACTCAAAAACATGCCCTGGGAAACCATCTGCCTCCAAACAAGAGAAATTTATAACAATGCAGCTGAAAGGAATTAGGGTAGGTAATACATAGAAAGAGCAATTGAAAGCAGAACACCTCTCCCTTTAAGTCTAACCCAAAGCTCCATAAAGACCATATTTTAAATAGAAGAACATGGGTCTTATTTCATTGGACTTTGAATCAGTAACTGAGGAAATTTTGCCATTTTAGATAAAGTACAATGTTTCCCCCTCTCACCAGCCTTTGCAAGAAGATCAGCAACAGGAGGTTGACCAGCAGATGTGCTGATATTCTCGAATCTGCCGAAGACATTGGCATGACAGCACTCTCTCAGAAAAAAAAAAAAGGAGGTCGTGTATGTCTGTCTCTCTGTTCTTGAACTGGAAAATTCTGCAGTGTGGAATATGCCCTTAGGTTTGAGTGAGGAGTCTTCCAACAAAGATCATTCACGTGATTCTTACAGCAAATCAGAAGTCAAAAATCAAATGGACAGGGTACTGGTTCCCACAATTTATAATGAAGGGTCTGAGAGCACTGAAACCTCATAAGTTATTTCTTCAGTCCAGTTCCAGCTGGTGTATCTATCCTTCACCTTAATAATTCTCTTAATTCCAAATTATTATTTCTTGTTTATTATTATTATTATTTTAGCCATTTGCCTAACCGAACCAAATAAATAGAAGAAAGTAAGAAACCTGTGTCTTAGAAAAGTCTCTTCTCCAAGGCGGTTTTCTCCTGAGGAGTTACGTGGCTACATGAGGTGGAGAACAGTTCCTGGTCAAAAACTTAAAAAGTCCCTTTAAAGAAGTGTGGAGGTCTGATAAAACCAACAGAGAAATATGTGGTAGGTTGGGATCCCATCTGGAAACCGAGATAACGTAACTGTCCCTCTCTTCCTTAGGTCCCCGTTTTCTAATAATTTGCTGCAAATCCTATTTTTATGACACTGCAAACTGGCACCTCTTAGAATTGCTTCCATGGGTACATTCAATACGAGTGAATAAATACAGGTTCTGTAGTGGGGTTAATCTCTTTCTACTATCTGCTTTGCAGTCTCCCAGTTAAAGGACAGTGAGTTACCTGTTAGACCCATGGCCTCTGACCACTCTTCTGCCTAGAAAAGAGCCAAGAGAGGGTGTCAAGGCCTAATGCTGATTGCACAGAGGAGGCAAATCCACTTTTCATTGCATTTCTGGGGTTGGGTTGGTCAGAGAGATTTTCAGGTGGGAATCAAGAATCAGAGTGCTTTGGCTAGCAGAATAGAGATACCTGTGGTCATGGCTTGATTCTTTAGGAAAAATAGACGTATGTGTCATTGGTTGGATTCTGTGGACACACAGCATTTCCTGAATATCACTGAAATGTGGTGAGGGGGGGATAAAGGTCTCATTGGATCACTGTCAACACATTGTATGCACTGCACCAGCAGATGCTGAATGAGTGACAATATCTTCAGCCACTGGTAATATAAGATGGTAACATGAAGGATGTAAAGTGATAAATGCAGCCTATCTACTTCTTCTTGGAATCACCCCATAATTTCAGACTACATTTCAGAAAGCAGTTTTTCAACAGGTAAAACTGATTCCAGAGAGGGGGTTATGAACTTGCTCAGAGGCACCTTCTGCATTCATGTAAAGATAAAAAAGACCTAAACTGCGATGGTTCTAGTGGGCATTTTAACAGCCAGGGTGAGCAACTCCTGTATAGTCACGGATTTCTTATCAGTCCATCTGCATATTGTTCAGTTGCAGCTCATATCTTTTCCTCTTTCTGCCTGGTAGCATCTTAGTGTATGTTTTAGTATGAAGTGAATGAGGATGAAAGGCATTTGCATTTACAAAACACTTAAGAGGCGACGTGGTTTATTGTGTCACTGAGATAAATTCAACGACCACAAGATGGCAGCAGAGTATTTGCACTGATCTACAGGTCATTCTCCAGGTGAAATCTAGGCTTTTCCATTCGAGAATTAGATTTGCAGTCTGATTTAGGGATTCGGATCCCGAAAGGCTGTAGTGACTTCAGCGACATTAGCACATATAAAGCACCACTCTGATGGCACAGAGCAGACTACATGATCAAGGTCTGAGTATGCAACTTCTCTGCAAAGACTATTTACCAAAAGGGAGATAAAAATGTAAAACTAGCACAAGAATGCAAATATGGACAGGAAGCTTGAGTTTCGATTTTACCAAACAAAACCATACCAAAACAAACAAACAAAGGAAAACTAAAGTCTCACTAATCTCTAGTACTTTTCCCAACAAAATTTTCACTTTAATGAGCACTTTCACTTTAAATGAGCACTTTATTCATTTTTACTAGAAGGCATTTCCTGTGGTCTGTGAAGCTCCATCTGTTTATGCCAATGGAAGAACCAGTCATAGTTATTTGACCAAGACAAACAGGTACTTACTAACTGTTTGCTCCTTGCTATAATGCCAGTATACCCACTTTAAGTTATAGCAGCTTGCCAAATGCAGCCTGTTTATGCTTGTGCCTGCAGCCACCCATGTGGACTTATCCTATGACCTTATTCCAGGGAATGATCTTTCAGAGAAATGCTAAACTCGGTGAATTGGGGAAAACCTGTCCCACCTCTCCCTCACTGTGCACTAAGATCATGCATTGAGTTCCAGTGTAGTCGCTTCCGATTCACTCTGGGACAAAAAAAGCTTCATGCAGCTGAATCCTGCTCTTCAGGGCTCACAAGAGCAGACTTTATCTTCTAGACTTCTCTTCAACCACAGATAAAAGTTGTATAGAGGAACAGAGAGAAGCAGCACACTGACCTGCTTTACATAAGCAGTATTTATTACAATCAACATTTGAGAATGTCTGTAGCAGCTAACATGTAGCCAGAGAGATTCCCTCCTTCTCAGTCTCTTGAGGCTCAGCAAAAAGGCCTTTGAGACATTGCCCTCCTTGTATCTCCCAGAGCATGAATGCTGATACAGGATGGTAAAAGAGACTTTTCAAACAGTTGCTACTGTGTAATATTAATTCAGACAGAATGAAGTAATGCACTTGCAAAAGAAGATAATAATATATAGAGAATGACCAGAGATAGATCAAGTGCTGACCCAACTTCAATCCATTCTTGAACTGATTCTTTTTTTTTATTTATTTCATGAAGTCTATTGTGTTTATTGTGTTGTGGGTTTTTTTTTTTTTTTTTTTTTGCTTTTTTGGGGCTGTTGTGACACTTTTCCTTTTAAACATAAACTTTGAAGCATCAGAGGGACAGGATTTTTGGTTGGTTGGTTGGGTTTTTCTGTGTGTGCATGCTTAGGAATATCAGTTTCACAAAAATAAATTCTAGCAAAATGAAGAGATTTTCAAATCACTTTTTATAGCCACAGAATGTAGCATACAAATGGAATGGTTAATCTAAATGAACTCCCCAAACACACCTTTTGGCATTCACCTGTTGTTTCTATACAGGCACACTTTGTAACAGAAATGTACCAGGATCTGATTTCTGATTGTGTTCCATCCTTACAAAATGAACCTACATTGGCACATATTTAGGATAATCATTCCAGCTGAAGGTACTGAACTTTCCCTGTCACTTGTACCAGGAGATAACAGACCCCCCATCTTCCCCATCTTCTCAGAATCAGATCAGTCACATTGATAGGCATTGTGGCATTATCCTTTTACTGTCCTGCTGCATTTCTGGAAGACAACAAAAAGTCTTGCTATTTTTCTAAGGCATACTTTGGGCTTCTTGCGAGGAACCATCTTTTTTCACATAAAACACCATGGGGTATCCAAAGAAAGGAGATAAGACAGAATCTTCTCAGGCGTCTCTAATGAAGTTCAAAATACTACATTACTACTGAAGAGAAACAATGTTTATGAAAGGAAGAGAGCTAAAGAAAGCTAGGCAAGTGGGATAATTACTTTTTGTTTTGGTGTCCCTAAGGCTAAGGCACAGACTTGAAGACAACCCCAGTCTATATCTCTTCCTTTTCACCTACAAACATCTTTCATCTGGGGGGTTTTAGAGAGCTTCAGAGCCAGACCAAGAAATTGACTGTCTCATCCTTAGTATCTCCCAAAGTAATAGTTGTAGGCCATGGGAAATCCTATTTGTTCAGAAAGAATGTCACAAGGCTGATAATTTTCACAACGTTCACGCATCTGCTCCATTGGGCTTTTATAATACTCAAAGTACCTGCAGTAGACAAAGAGAGAAACATTTTTCCACAGATTCAACTAATGAAGCTGGACAGGTTTCACACTCTTGGCTACCACCAGAAAAGTGATTCCCCAGCATATCCACAACAGAACACTTCTCATAGTGACTTCAACACCTCTGCCATGGACATATATCTCCTTAACTAATGCTGGGGAAAGTTGAGAAAACTTAAAACAATTGCCCTTGACACTTTAGTAGAACATTTGTTTTTGTTTTCCCTCCTATTCTTAATCTAGAGACTGTTTCTAACCCCATCCCAGCTGCCTAAGACCTTTTTTCTTGTTTCCTATTTACCTTAATTTGTTCCCATTTTCTGCTCATTTTCCCTTTAGCCACTATTTTCCTTTAGTTAAAACAGTTTCCTTTCATCATCTGCACTTCTGTCTCCTCATAGCTTTTATTTTCCTAGACTAGACTAGACAAACTCAACTCTTTCAACTCTGTTGCTCACTCTGAATGCCCTTCCCAACTTCTGTTCCAGGCTGAATTATTCTTTCTTGAAGTCTGTATGCATTACTGTAGAAGTCCATCCAATATCTCATGCATTGCTACTTTTACTCTGTAGTGAAAATACCTTGGCTCACCCTCTAATTTCATTTGTTCCGTCTACAGTGCTGGACTAATCTTACCTCTCTATCAAATAATGCACGAAGGTCTCTCTCTACATTATTCCTTCCTAATTAATGCTTATAGCTGAAGCTACTTCTGTGAGGCCTCCCTTAAGGGCCATATGTTCAGTACTACTGAATGTCATCTTGCTTTTATCATTCTAGGTTCAACATCACTTAGTTCCTCTGCTACAATACTCTGATCCTCTTCCTTATGGATGGGGCCTCTCAGTTTCATACCATTGAAAATCCCTCCTGTCCAAAGATGGATTGAATAAGCATGTTTGAAATTTCTCCAGATCTTTATAGATAGAATTTCTGCACAAATTGACCTATTTCTAGTAGGCTCTGCAGCTTCAGAAAGAACAGCCATTCTGACTTGACCTCATTCATGCAATAAAGTTCTGCATCCTATAGGGAGCTATAGACAATGAGCAAGGCTCTGTGATACTCCATTCCCTGGAGTTTGGCTTTAATGTTCATGCAGCTTAGAGCAGTTTCTAACTTGTATCTTGCCATCTCAATAGCTTGCTCAGACAGTTTGTACTGTCTTCCTGCCTGGGAAGAATAACAAACTCAGCTATGAGCTCATCCAAGGATATTTATGGAGAAAAAAAAAAGTCTATCAAGATATATATCCTAAACCTTTTTTTTTCTTCTGTGTTTGAAGATAATGACATAAGTATACAAAAAAATGAATGCTTTCCTATGTCCCATCACCTTACCACCCTATTTTTACAATAAAACCAGGGTCCTGCCCTCAGCCTTAGCCTGACTCATGAGTTCCATGAGTTTTTACCATTCATACACACTGGATCTCTTCTGCCTTCTCACAAAGGCATTGGCAACTTCCTTTTTAATCTTGATGCCTGTCAAGAGAGAACACAACAAGTTAGTGATACAGGGCATTGGTCTATACAAATTGGACCAATATAGTTCCTGAAGAGGACTGTTTGCTCTCTTTGCAAGTTGTTGTGGTCCCTTCTAATTCTCTGTGCCCCTCTCTCCACCACTCTGCCTACTTGAAGTCCAACAGTTGGGCTCCCTCCTCACCCCAGCCTGAGCAGCTACATGGAGCAACTTTCCTTTCCATCATAAACTCCATTCCCTTGTTGCTTATCAGGACCTGAGTCCACAGCAGATAAGCGTAACCATGACAGCATAAAAGATAAATAAGGAGAGAATGAAACCTTGTGCAAATCTGAAGGGAATGACATTCTTTCTCTTTGGTGTAGCTAACTTCAGAGTCTTGGTTTCCTTTCTGTATTCTAGCTCAGACTAATAGTGATGTGAGATACTAATGACTAGGCCTTCCAAATGCCTCCAATGAGCCATAAACAAATGGCTGCATGAAAATAAATAACAGGATCTGCACATGCAGTGTTCCATGAAAGGCAGAGAGTGTAAATAAAAAGAGTAAGTATCACCTAGGAGGAAATATGCCCATGAGGTGCAAAAATCCTGGTGTTCAGGCTTTGATGAGTGCTTGAATGCAAGTGGTCTTTGGCCATGGCAGCGTTCTCACCTAGGCTCCACTAACTCACTGTGTGAGCAGAAGTTGCTTCTTTCTCCCTTGGATCTGTGCTTGCACACAGCACACAGGAGTGCTGCACAGCCTTCTCCACAAAATAGCATGAAGAGTGACTTCACCTCACCCTAGCCAAAAGAGACAGACCCAGGAGACAGACCACCACTGTCCATGAGACAGACCCACACCAGCAGAAGTGTGTACACATAGCAGCATGATGGCACAGAGGCAGCTGCACACCAATATGTTTTGACTGAGAAACTGGTCTGCCATCACTGTCACTGGGGGAATTCAGTTTCTAAGACCCATGCCTGTGGACGTCATTGAAGGAGAAGGCAGGTTTTGTGTCCTTCGTTCATCACCCTGGTGTGTCTCACCATGTTTCTGCTTGGCAAATGGCAAGTGCCCCATGTGAGGAGACACCTCACTAGAAAGCTGATTTTTGGTCAGGGTCAAAGTACTGGCTGAACAGAAATTACCAGTTAATGATCTGTCAGAAATCACCACTTTTACCATAAAGACCTGCTTGGTTTTTTTTGTCTGTTTGCTTGTTTTCTGTATTATCCCGATCCATGTTTGGATTGACTGACTAGAGAAATACTGGCATTCATAGTCGCCAGCAGCAATGTTACCCTTAAGGAGTTAGAAAGGAGAGTGCCATGGGAGGAACAAGAGGGATTTTCCATGCAGATTTCTGCCAGGCTCAGCTTGTTGTGGACACTCCAAGCTATGCAAGTCCTCATGTTCTGGACAACCTGACAGAGGAGGCTGTCACCCTAGGCAATATCCGTGGAATCTGCTTGCTTTCAGGCTTTTTAGGATGTGGGATTTGGCAGCGATGTCACAGCCCATTCTAGTGTGGCACCAAAGCTTTCTGCTCTGTGATCCTGTACACCAGATTGGCTGCTAACTGCTCCCTGTAGGCCCTAGGGATGATGCTGCTCTAGAAACAGGCAGAATTTTGACCCAGTTGCTGGAAAATCTGAAGTGGGATCTCCTTATAGAGACAGGGCTAGCTGGAGAATGGAGAAGGAGCCTCACCATGCTCTTGATAGAAGAAATTTCCCAGTCAAAAACTTGCCTTTCTTGGGAGCATAATGCTTCTCAGTGAGACAACCTGAAGTTTCCTCTTACCATGAGGCTTCCCTGAAACATACATACATCCTATCGCAATCTGCAACACCACTATCCTTATGTGGCTAAATTTCTTGTCTTGGGGATGTAACCACTTTACGTAGGTTGCTCAGGGAAGACAAGAGATGGGCAATGTTATCTTACTCATATCCCCTGTTTCATGGAGAGGAGATGTGTCCAGCTTCTAACAACCCACAGGGCTGTGTCCTTTCTTACTTAATGGTTGTGGCTACTTAGGGTTGTCAAAGTGCTGGCTACAGCACTTGCATGCCTGGAGCGATGCTGCACTGCCCTTGCAGGGAGCCTGACCTCCCTTGTGTTTCCTACTCCAACAGCTTATGAAAGTCAGCCCCTCTGCTACTGGCATCCAGCCAACAACATCTCAGGGACTTCAGCAGGGATGGAGAAAAAGGGTAAGCAGAGAGAGGAACTCAGCATGGCTTCTGTTTGTCCCTTGAGCCTAGTTATAGGTGAAAGGGAGGTAGATGTGGTAGGATTCAGCTGAGGGACAGTCACAGCAATGTACTCACTGTCAGCACTGGGAGATCCAGAGGGTGCTTTGGAATCTGGAAGACAGACAGACAGATGAAGAGGAGTTACTTGTGAGTCCTGTTCTCCTGCTGCATTCCATGACTGGATTACTCTGCTTACTGGATGGGTCTAGCTCCCTGACTTTCCCAGAAAACATGGATTTTATTAACATCCAGAATCTAGGGGCAGATTTCACCACAGCAAAGTTCATCCATTATGTCTGGATTTGTTCAGTTTCAACTTCCTCAGTGCAGGGTTAAATGACACATGACAATATAAGCACTGTGGAGGCTGGATGAAGAAAATTTATCTCTTTCCTCCTCCTCACCCTTGCTGGTTCCAGCTAGGGGACAAACTAGGCAAAATACCAAATTTGGTCAGAAACTGGTGATGGTTAATCATCTCTATCTTTGGAAAAAAAAAAGAGATTCCTTCTCCCTAGGGAAAAATCACAAGCTATTTATGGGGAAAAGAAATAGGGCCTAGAGTTAGGAACAGCACTACCTTCACAACTTTGTGGCCCAGGGTTGAAGTACATGGTTTATTAGCCCACTCAAGAGGAATCTGTATACTTTATTTCTGTGTTTGGTCATAACCACAACCCTTAAAACTCACTGCAAACACCCAAGGAAAGTGTCCTTCAAGAGAAATGTTAGGTCTCCTCCTTATCTTGTTTTTCCCATCCTCTGCTATTTCACCTATGGCTTTTTATTGAACAGTGTCAATTCCATACAAGTCTTCAGAACTTAGTGTGAATACATTTACAGGGAAGAAGAGGATTTCAGGGACCAAAACAAAATTATGCTTAAATAAAAACCTTGTGTAAGAAAAGTTATGTCTAGTTCTAGTTCTATTTTTAAGCAACTTATACATTCCTTGGGTTTCAAAATAAATAAATAAAAGATTAAAAATGACTACAAGACTATTCAAGACTATTAAGCAATCCAGGACATAACAATAGCTAAAAAAAGCCAAGTACTCAATAGTGAGAGAGTCAGAAGGAGACTCTCTGACAGAAAGAAAACACAGATCAAACAAAATATATTTGCCAGCATTGAATCATGACATATCTGATGCCAGGGTGAATTAAACTCTGGAAAGCACAAACCCAATATAGGCAAACACAAGACAATTTATGGCTCTGCCTCCCTTTGCCTGATCTTTCCCTCATTCCCACTCTCTGCATTAATTATAAAGATGCCACTACATTTCTATTTCTTAATCATAAAGCTACTATGGTTAAATCACCTTCCTGTAAGATGTGCTCTTATTTCAATGGAACAACCTTCATTTTTTTTTTAACCATCCAATAAGGATTTTTTACCTCTCCAGAAATTCTCTACATTCTACACTTTTCAGCAAGTGAAGACTCGACTCAGTGGCTATCTCTGAGATCCTACAGCATTCCAGTGCTGGCAGGTAAAAAGCACCTCTCCCAGTGGTCAGCACAGCTCTGCCCTGCAGCTCAAGCCTCATGCTCAAAACCGAGCATGCAGCATACCTTTGCCAGTCCACCTAAATACCAAAACAAGTGTAATGTTTAAACATGTCAAAATATCAGAAAGCACCGCCACAGTTCAATGGTGTAATTTGTTTTGTGTGTTTTGGCCCCATCTCATTTATGCCTGTGTAATGTAACCAAGCAGTCCTGCAAAAGATCTCAAGCTGTGCAACGACCCACTGCACACTGCCCACCCCCAAGCTGTAGGTCCCTATGGACCAGAGGGAGACTCCCTACAAGCCATAGGATTCAGTGACTCTCGCGGAGAGCGTCCCAGGACAGACATCCCCTTACCTTTTTCACAACAGCAAAGAACTGCCAGGGCCAGAGCCAAGATCAATGGTGCCAGCAGACTCCTCATCGTCTTTGGCTCAGCCGCTCACCCCCAGCCTCAGAGCTCTCCCAGAGGCTAACGGGTTTCTCTGGAGCTTGCTCGCAGGCAGCAGTTTATATGCTGTGATCATCTGGAGAGCCCAGGGCTCTGGCTTGTGTTCCTGCAGCTGGGCTCCAAAACAAAGGCTGTCTTTTGAGCCAGGAGGTATCTGCCCCTGGCAGCCATTTTGACATCCATCTCAAGGCTCTTGGCATTTCCAGATTTTATCTGAATTTCTGAACAGGACTATTGAAGAAAAACAACTGGGATGAAAAAAATAGCTTTATTATAAACATGAAAGTCATCGTGCTTCTTTCAAAAAGGCCATGGGAGAGATTAATACAGCCTGAGGTGGAGCAGTTCCTTTGGCGTGCTGGGACTTCATTACATAGAAGAGTAAATGAGACTGAGTGATGACACTGTTCCCTCACCCCACCTCACCCATCCCTTTGAAGAAAAAATCAATTCCTTTAAATGGTTTGTGTATGATAAACACACAGTGGATTTTCACGTCAGACAATTTCAACAAACTGCTTTGGAATGCTGAGTTTTTCACATTTTTGTGAGCTGTGGTAGTTTGTTTGGTTTTTGATTGTTTGTTTGGTTTTTGTTTGTTTGTTTGGGGGGGGGAGGGACTTCCTGAAAAGTTTTCTATTTTCGAGGTAATTAGCTTGCCTTCTCACATTTCAAAACCAAATAAACCCTGAGACTTTACAGGTGTTTTATTCTTCAAGTTTGAGTAACTAGAGCTTTCACCTGGCCCAAGGTCCTTGCGTCCCACAGCTGCTGTCAGTGCACTCACAAGCAGCAACAAAGCTGGCACACTCCCACATGGATGAAGTGACCCCACCACCTCTACGCATGTTCGTCACAGAGGACCCAAAGCCCACACTGCTCCTGGTGCCGGCAACAAGCCACGACCATATAATTGAGAAAATCTCCAGCTGTGTTTTTTCCCCTGCTCAGGGGATTTTCAGTGAGTACTTAAGTACTGTAGCCCTACCTGAAGGCAAAACTGAGCCCTTGGGTATGACCCGAACTGAGGTGACCGTCATTTTAGCTTGGTGGCAAAATGTACTTTTTTATGACTTCAGAATTACCTGATGGGCAGTGTTCCTACTCACAAGCAGTAGCTTACTCTCTCTTGCTCCTCTCCACAAGCCCTCTTCAACACCCTACCTGAAAAGAAACCTACGCTCCCCAAATGTGCCAGACCAACACCCAACGCTACATCCTACTGTAACCACCCCCACAGACCTCACGGTTCCTGTCACCCCTCATGAGTCTTGCACGCTGCTCACCTTTCCCAGTTTCTAAAGGGAGGAGGAGTGAAATATGTAACAGCTAACAGGGAGGCATCCAAGGGCTGCAGAGTTCGAGCTTAAAGAGTTTCCAGGGATAGTCAGAACCACTGGGTATTCTGCCAATCCTTAGAAACACTGTCTTTTAATTTAGAGAAATTTCAGGATTAAAATAGATTTTTTTTCTGAAGTCCAGGAGAGATTGAATGTATATGCTAGCAACTTCCAGTAGAAGTATCTTAAAGAAAAATGATTTAAAAATAAATAAATAAAAATAACAGGAATTCCAGGAAAATCTCACTTCTCACAAGAAAGCTTAGAAGAATGTAAACATGCAGTTCCAGTGAGCCTTGCTTCCCTTCACAGGCTTTTCCAAGTTTTCTGATCAACATGTAGTGTCTTAGATATATTTTATTGCTTAAATTAATGAGATCCCACTTTAAATTTCTACTTTTTTTCGTTATTTTCCATATATTCCAGGCTACCAACCCAGACAGCTTGAATCCTAGAGCTTCAGTTTTGGTAGTGTTGCAATGTCAAATCAGATCCAGACATGGCAGATCTCTCTTCATTTCAGGATATGAAAGTTTTGTCTGACTGGTAATCCCTCAGTACATCTACTCAGGAACATTCATAAAAACTTAGAGTGGAAATAAACCTAATCCATATTGCTTTTTTTTTTTTTCCCCCTAACCTCACTTTTCACTCACTTTTTATTTTGGATAAATTTTAGAAACTGTTCAGCTTGTGTTTTGTATTAGAAGAGTTTTCAACAGATACACACATTTCTTTTCAAAAGCTCATCTCTAAAACTGGTAAATCCTTGAAGCATATTTCTGAAGAAGGTGTGTGTTCTAATGTATAAAGTAGGTTTAGCTCTAGGCTTAATTTCACAGAATAGTCAACAATTTGTTTATTTATCTTAAAGCCTTTGATAGTGTGCCATGAGTCTTTCCCACTTCTATACTTTGCAGGTCCCTGAGGAACCTGGAGATACGAATATTGAAACAAGCTGTGGTGAGCTGATATAGAAGATTTCATGCCTTTTACATATCCCATGCCAAAGGGTATCCAGGCAGCTGTGGTCACTGATCAGTTGGGAACAGTATTTAATTCTCCCACATTTCAGCGCTGGTGCCTGTTGCCTTGGGACACTCTGTGAGGTGCTCTGGGGCTGATGCTGGTATCAACCCAACTGTGGCCACCCTCTTTCCTCAAGGGAAAGGTGCTTGGCAACCTGTGAGCAAGGTCAGGCAATACCTTGATTTTGAATGGGGTGTGAACATTGAAACAAAATTGCTCTGGGTGAATTAACTTGAGCTTGTCAAACACTGTGGGTTTCTTTATTTATCACCTGGAATCCCATGACCTCCTTTCAGCCCCTCATCAGCACCAGTGGCCCTTCTTCCTGCAGGGCTGCCGCAGCCATGCTACCTCCTACCAGCACAGGAGCATGTTTCCCCTTTCTCCTCAGAGCCCTTGTTTTATCTGTTTTCTTGCTGAGGCTTCAGCTCTGAGGTCTTGTCCCTCATGGGCTTGGTACAACACAAAAGGAGACACCTACAATATAAGAAGGGATACTTTGGCCTGAAGCTGTCTTTCCAACTTCAGCAAAGGCAAGGCTGAACCAAGAAGAGTATACACTTACAATCTGAATTTTAGCTTAATTGTAGTAATAATATATTTTTTTCCAAAACTGAGGAAAGATGCTACAGATTTCATTTTTAAAAAGTGCATCTCGCACTGTTTTATGAATACTGCCATTTCAAGATGTTTTAAGTTTGTGAAATGAAGTTTGGCAGGGACATCTAAAAGAAGTCAGTTTGGGGCCCTGAAGCATAGACTTCATAGATCCTTTCAAACTCATGTGATTCCCAGGTGCTTTTTTTTTTTTTTTTTCCCTATTGTTTTTCCCTAATCCATACCAGGTTCTACACTAGAGAAACTCAGTTTCTTCGTGGAAAATTCTCCCCCCAAAAAACAGTGACTCATGAGAAGATAGTATCAAACCAAAAATTTATTGTGTAGCAAGACACCCACATCCTGAACTCTCTCTGATCTCTGCTATGTCAGCTCAGCACTAATTTAATTAACACAGAAGGCAGGAATCTATGGCTATGTGAGAGTGAAGCAGCATGCAGGTTAACATACAAGGAAACAAGCAACTGAATATATCCATTGCCATTGCTTTTTCGGGGAGGATACCTTGGGCTCCAGGCCCCAAGGTGAAGACTAAACTTCCTTTACTTAGTCCTCCTCCTCCCAAAATAGTGCCTGTAAGCAGCAGCATAGCCATGGTGATAAGCATAGCGTTCACAGGGGTAATAGTCCTCGCACATCTCTCTCTGACGTTCCTGGGGGGCCTTCATACGTTCCCTGATCCTGCAAAAAAGAGAAGAGGGATAGGTGCTGTCAGCTTCAATATGTGCTCCACAGCTACCCACCAAGATGCTTCTCCAGTCTCATGTGTCATCAAACTTCTGAGGTTAGGGTGTACCAGCTGCTGTATTCTCCACACCCCAGGGAGTGATGTGACTAAACCAGGAGCATTTGTCCCCTCAGGCAACCTTTTACATCAGGGCTCAGCATTGTGGCCTGTGTCTCGGAGGCCACTGCCAGCTGCCCTCAGTGTCTTCAGCCTGTAACTGCTAGTATGGGAGGCTGGTTCTGCCTCTCCAGCTGTCCAGTCAGCTCTGCCTCTCCAGCCTGCTCCAGTCAGCAATTCCCAAAGCTACAAGCGTACCAAGGAGATGAAATGTATTATAGAGGAACAACCTGGATGTGCTGAGAGGGGATGCACAACACCTCTCTAAGAGAGGATTTCTGCACCTCAGATTTAATTTTCACAAGCCCTGCATGAGATAGGAAAGTCCCTGTATACAACTTTTATTGATAATTCAAGAAGGCCTACAGAGAGACCTGTGATATAGGGGAAAAAAAAAAAGTTGTGCATATTCTGCATGTGATTCAAAAGTTGGAACCGTATCTCAAACTGATCTTATTTTCTAGCAATCCCACACTGATTCCTTCTCATTATGTTGGTGCTCTTTCTTCGGATGAATTAAGCAGAGGCTTCAAGGAAGTTGCCGTGGCTTTCTTCACTGGTACCAGTCTGTGCTTGCCTAGGACAGACCCCTCTTGCCTCTCATCCTGAGACAATACGTACCTCTCCTGAGACAGGCCTTCTAGTCTCGTATCAGGTTGTATGAAGTCATTGGCCCTCCTCCTGTTGATGAAGGGATCTGAGAAGGCAAGGGATTGTTCAGATCACATTGATACTTGGGCTAGGACAGATTTTTGCAAAGATCATCTCCCACCTTTGTGTCAGCCTCCTTGCCCACCTTCCCATGCACAGTGAAACCTAGGACATTTTAATATTCCCTCCTGTCCAAGCCTGCTGGTTGATGCAGAGACTTTCTCCCCTGACTTGTGCAGCCTGTATGGAAGTGTACACACTGCTCTTGTTGTGGTGGAGTTCGGCCAAGAGGTAGGTGCCAAGATAGTTAGATCAAGGGAGGTCTAGGCACACGGAGAAGAATTCACACAAACGTGTAATTGCAAGTATAAAGAGAAAGGGCCTGAATGAGTTTATCTTCCTCTGACATTATGCAGCACTGAACAAAGGTCTATGTGACAACTTTGGACTGAAGAAGTGAAGGCTGAGAGGGGATCTGATCAGTGTCTATAAGTACCTCAAGGGAGGGAGTGCAGAGGATGGTGCTGGTCTCTTTTCAGTGGTGGCCACTGATAGGACTAGAGGAAATGGCCGGAAACTGAAGCACCAAAAGTTCCACAGGAACTTAAGGAAAAATTTCTTAACAGTGAGGGTGACAGAGCACTGGAACAGGCTGCCCAGAGAGGTTGTGGAGTCTCCTTCTCTGGAGATCTTCAAAACCTGCTTGGATGCAGTCCTGTGCCACGTGCTCTAGGTGTCCCTGCGTATGCAGGGGGGTTGGACTAGGTGACCTCTAGAGGTCCCTTCCAACCCTAAGCATTCTATGATTCTATGATTCTAGGTGCCTGAAGGTCACCTTTATCTCTTTTGAGAGAAAACATGGTCCTGTTACAGTTAGGGGTCTGTGGGTGTCTTTGGCTTCTGACTAGCTGCTTTGTGAAATCCTTTTCCAATATGACTGATTTCTTTTTTAACTTTGACCAATCTATTCTCTCACCTCTGTAGGTCACTGCTCATTCCAAAGTGAAACTCTCCACTCTGTATCACTAACTCTTCCAGAACAAGGAACCTTCCTGCCTGCCAGTCCCATGTGCTTATTCCAGTGTGTTAGGCAGTAAAATTCTCCAGGTTCTTGGAGAAACACAGATCATGTCAGTACCTCTTTCCACACTTAGTCCACAGTTTTTTGGATAATGTGTTTTTCTGGTGTCCCTTCATCTGCTTTAGGAGCATGCAGCTGGGATCTATGTTCATCATTGTTTGTTTTCCCATTTGCATTATCCTGCTTTGCAAAACACACTGGTACACACTTGTGCCCAAATGTGCAAAATCTTTTTTTTGGTGTTCTTTTCCTATTCATCCTCAAAACCTAACACCAAAACATAATCAATTTCCTTTGTTCTAAGTATAAGGAAATTAGCTAGGAGATATCTGTAGCATACTTTGAATTAAAGAAAATAAGAAAGCAGTCTCTTACGGAGATATTCATGGGATTCCATGCTCTCGTGGGACTCTGGGTAAAGAAAGAGTAAAACACTTAGACAATGTATTCATGGGATACACAGTTTTTCACACATCAAGGATCCATAGAACACCCACACAACAAACAGAAAACAAGTTTTAAGACACATGTTTAAAAGGAAGAGAAAGCAATGATCAGGATTACATAGGTGTATATGTAGGCATTGAGGGTATTCAGGAGTGTAAAACCGAGCTACTAATATCTTTTCTATGTCTTCCAGGTCCATACTTAGTTTTCCAAAGTACTGGAAGTGCTTCAGCCATATGTTCCAATCACTACCAAGGGTATGATACCTGTTTATCTTCAAAGCCTGGATATATCCTTAAGTAATGGATTAGCACTGTAAAATGTCTTTGACTCTCTAATGAAATAGCAGTCCAGTTCCATCTGTACAGAACTATGCATGACAAAAAAGGCGGCAAATATTACAAAAGGAGAGAAGGAATTCTCTCCATTTGCAAGGCAGAAGCTACCATTTGGAGTACAGCAGGCGCTCTCAATTGGAGAAAAGCCTTTGGGAAAACCACAACACCTCCTATGCACCCCTCCACGATTCCCCTTTTATATTGTACCAATGATCAGTTCTGTTCCCCAACCTCCTTCCTCATTAATCATACATCATAAAGAACAGAGCAAAAATGATTTAGTGTCCTCCACTCCTCTTATATGGTCTAGAGGGGCAGAAAGAGGTGCAGGCTGCAGAGTGAGCTGAAACAGCAAGTAAGATGTTGAAGCATCTCAGTCTGTCAGCTGTGATGACGGGAGCTGACTGAGCTCTGCAGCAGAGCTAGGAAGGTCTGGAACAGGGGCAGGAAAGCAGGCAAGAGATCAAAATAAGGGAAAAGAAAAAAAAAACAAAAGCAAAAAAAAACATATCTGAACAGACTCAAAGCTGTTTGCAACTTTGGAGTTATTGCCCCACACAATAAGAGAGGTCACCTACCATAGCAAGTAGCAACCATCACGAGGAAAGCCAGGAGTGTAAAGACAATAAGAGTGCGCATGGTGGGAGTGCAGGGAGGAACCTCTCACGCTGTGTCTCTCGTTTTCTTCCCACTGATGCAGACGGAGATCCTGGGCTGCCTGCAAAATTAGCACTGGAATGTTTATAATGGAAACAGAGCCAGGGAGGGGGGAACCCATGAAAGACCCAGGGGAAGGTGATGGCTGGCTGGTACACAGTCTTTATGGAGCTGTTACAAAACATCCTCTATTAAGCAGACTGAATCAGGTTTTGGGAAGGAGGGGGCATGCCCCTTTCTTCTCTCAGTTCAGGGCTGAGGACCGTAACTCAAAGACAAGCACATCACTAACACCACACATTCAGAAAAGCTGGCCTCCATAAGTGGAAGGAATTCAAGTGGCTGCAAGGGAGCCACAGGGAGGAGCCTGTGCTTATCCTAAATGTACATGTTTGCTTTTCTAATTTTTCCTTTCATCTGCCCTCTTTGCCCTCGCCATCCTGTGTCTGGATATACAAAGCCCAGTCTGTTCTCTCAGTTTTGGCCACAGAGCAATGGAGAATAAGCCCTGTCATGTTTCTTCCTGACTCAGTTCTCCTCCCTCCAGTTGGACCCCACTGCACTCCAAGCCTGCCAGAATCAGAGAAGGGCTCCAGACCTGCTGTCCCTTCCCACCTTCTTCTTTATTTTCAGTACAGATAAGCAGCAACCTATAAAGATCCCTTCTGCTGAAGGTTTTTTTGTTTGTTTTGATATTTTTTTTTGCCTTTCAGGTCACAGCAGCACCCAGATTGTTGTCCCTGCAGGTCCTCACTGCAGTACTGCCCCTACACTACTTTTCCAGCACAAGGGACAACACCTTGTTGGAAGCAGAGTAAACCATGTTTCTCAGACCTGCTGACTTGCTGGATCGACAGTTCTTGCCCCACTGGGCACTCAAGTTGGATATAACGTAAAGCTCCTCAGCCAGGATGAGTGTCTCATGCTAGCAGTCTCTGGGAGCACTATCTCACCTGATAATATTCCAAAACCTTATCTGGGACCAAAGTCATGGTCAGCAGTGATAGGCAAAGGGGGCTGTTCCCTTTTTGCAGCTCTGTGGCATAGTAGGGAGGAATAAAAGAGGCAAGAAGGTGCTGCAGGGATGAGCCTCCCTGTTGGGACTTAGCTAGAGTATGGACATTGTTGGGCAAGTGAGGGAGGGAAGGGCACAAAGCCAGTGCCTCAGCAAGGTGACAGTGGGGCTGAGACTATGCAAACTGCCTGCGTATGAGTGCAGGTCACACTAGTTATTGCTATCACTGAGCCAGGCTTTGGTGACTACATGTTTTGTCCATGTGCACATGGACTGCTCCCCCACCAATCTGCAGGTCCCCATCTACAAGCGGGTGGCAGGATTTCTCACAGACTGGGTGGGCGCCTCCAGGTGGATCACCTGGACTCCTCCAGGTGATCCCGCCTAAGACAGTGCTGTGTTGTCATTTGCTTCTGGATATCAAGCAGCTGCTGTCACCTGCAGAGGCCAGTCTGGGAGATGCACTGCCCATGACACAGTGAACAACTACAGGGCCAGCCAGCCAGAGCCTAACATTGCCCCAGTAGAGAGTGAAACTCGAGTAGGACAAGACTACTCTGGGCTTTATAGCCTTCCTCTTCAACGACAAATTCAATCTGCCTATAACTTGTGATCACTGGGAGATAAGAGGAGTAGGTCCTTCAGCTTCAGGCCAATGATAAAACATTGCTTTCTTCCCCATTATCCCACCCCATGTGGAAAGAGGCTCAGTCACACACCACCAGTGCCCCTTATACCATCCATATCCTGGCCATTGAGTGCACAGCCTAAAATGAGGAGAGAAACAAGGTTGTGCTGTAGCAGAAAACAGAGGTTTGCTGCAGTCACAGAATCACAGGAAAATTGAGACTCTTCTGCTGTCCTGTGCCCTGCCTCCCCAGTATCTTTAAGGAAATTCTGTGCTCTGTGATTGTTTGGATTCCTTGGAGTATTTGCGAATAATCACAAGGTTTGGGGATTATTGTGCTTAATGTGGATTTTATGGGTTTCCTTATTATCTTGTTCACTCTTGAAGCTCACAGAAACTGCCAAGAAAAGGAGCTTAAAGGAAGGGGTAGATCCCAGAGGGAAAGCTGTGGGGCATAGGGAGGAAGATATTGGTAGTATTTTGGTGAGGCTGTACAGTGGGAAACTCAGGCTTTCTGGCCAAACCCTCATTACTTACCTATCTTCACTCAGGACATAGCCTTCTGCTCCCTGGAATACCCTGCTCCCCTGTCAGATGACTCACTAATCCTAGAATGCCGGGAGCATCCCCTGCCACCACCACAGCAGAAGTGCCACAAACACCACTTTAACCCAAATGTTTCATTTTTCACCGCAGAGGCAATGTATTTTCAAAGGGCATATGAACATGCAGGCTGCAGAGCCCTGTATCAACAACTCTCCATTCCCTTGTGAAGACTTACCTCCTTTTGATTCCCCCTACACACCATGCCTCTCCAGCCAACATCTCCCCTCTGCAGGGTCCATGTGCTGGCCCAGAAGTGATGCACCACACAGCACTATAAGCCAAATCCCCCCTGCTTTCTAATAGCATCCACTACTTCGAAAAAAAAGAGCTAAGACGAATTGCCTTCAAATGCCTCAGTCTCCCAAGTAATAGGGAGTTAGAAAAACACCCATCCGACCTGTCTCCTACTGGAGTGAAGAATCACAATGTTACACAAACTATAGCAACAACACTTAACATTTTGCAGCTGTAAAGCACCAGTAAGGCACTAGTAACTAGCAGCCGTCCAGGAAAAGCAGGGCGGTCCCTGCATACTCACTGAGCAGACGCTTCCCTGTCAGCCAGCAGCTCTTCTCTGAGGGGACTGTTCTCCCAGCGTCCTGTACCCTGGAGTGAAGGAGAGGGGCCTTTTATTTATTAACATTGATTGGTGACTCCTCCCTTCTCCTGTCTCCCACTCTCGGTCCACCCCCAGGCTACCACCTTCTCTGTCAAAAACACCTTCTGCCCAAAGCCAGGAAACCAAAAACCTCAAGAAACTGAGCCAAGAGAGAGCAGAGAGCACACGAGCAGACTCCAGGGGATGGAGGGGTCACTCACATCCAGGCTTTCTGCGTCCAGGCCAGGACGTGGTGAGTGGGCAGAGGCTCCAAGAATGAACTCGCTCTCTCCTGCCGGAGCTGGACGTCTTCTCAGCCCGTCCTCCCACGGCCATGCTGTGACTCAGAACGGCGCTGCTGGCCAGGGCACCTGCTCTTTTTTCACAGTGAGTAACAGAGGTCAGGAGTTCTTCTCCTGTCTCCCTTAATGCTTCTGACCAGACTGAAGACTCACAAGGACAGTGATCTCTGCTTTCGGAGGCAGCAGTGAGATCTCTGACAGTGACAACTCCTACAAGCCCAAGAGCTGCCTTACATACCCCCATGCTCCCAAGATGCAGACGTACTGCTCACACTGGTGGCTGCTAGACCCACAGCAGTGCTGGACAGCCCAGCTGGACAACTAAGGGCACGTGCTGGCCAGGTTGGGTTATCAGGTTCCTGGTTGTGCCTGCATCCTCACCACCCAGGCCAACAGTGCCCACATGCCATGCTGGGATGCTGAGTCTGTGTGAGTGCTCCCCAACACTCAGGTGACATCCAGGCCTGGTACATACTCAAGTGTAAATAGTATAGATGGAGGCAGGTCTGGAGAAGCCAGATCTGCATTTAAATAAAAGGCACAGTTCTGACTGAGTTGAGAAGAGCTGTGATGGAGGGTACTAGTAAAGGCAAATCAGAAGCATGGGAGGTTGCATCCATTCAGTAGCCAAGCAGTTATTGACAGTGGTTTATCTGGTCCAGGAAAAAAAAGGTCAAGTGTGGCCTGACTTAGACCAAAATGAAAATAAGAGCGTAACTGTGGAGTTAGAGAAACAGCAATAGATCGTTTGGGACAGAGGTGAGATCTGCTACACATGCATAGAACTCCATGTCACATATAGCATATTATGTGTCCACGATCTATGCACTTTTCTCCGATCCCCTGTGAAAAGTTCAAAGATGAGATCCCTAGCTCCTGCAGTGATTGATGATTTTAACTGGAGGAATTTCAGACCTGCCTGTGGCAACAAGGTAGTCACGATTATATGTGTACTTGTACAAACAGCCATGGGCCCTCCCAGCCTGAGAACAGTAACAGTGTTACGGAAACATTTCTAGAGTATGTCATTGCTAGAGAAACCTTTTGGAGCTTTCGCTTGGGTCCTTGTAACCCATAAGACTGGTTATTGGGTATTCACTTCAAAGTATGAGATAGCACATGGAAGAAAAGTCTCCCTGCTCTCTGACATGGCAGAATGTGGGCCAGGGGCCTGTCTTCTCAATTCATGCTTCCTAAATGGAGACAATGTGATGTGATTGGAGTGAGTTGGAGACAGTTGTGATGTGAGAAGGGAACCAGACAAACAAGGCAGAAACTCAAGCAGTGGAAAGGGTCAACACAGACAAATTACCAATGGAGTTTCTCTTGGAGCTAGCTTTATTGAATACTTCTGTTACTGATTGGCTCAAAAAAGGAATGCTTGTTAAGAAAGTTTGTTGATGACACAAAGCAAGAAAGTAGTATCAGTGGAAGGGAGGCCTGGGAGTTCATATAGCTGGAAAAGGATAAGCTCGAAAGCTAGAGTAACAGAGACAGGGTAATACGTATTAGCTTAAATACAAGGTTTTTCAAAGGACTTGGGAGCAAGAATTCCTGTTATAAAATAACAGCTCAAAAGCTGGAAGCAACATGGGAAAAAAAACAACAACAAATAGTTATGAAACCAACAATCAGAAAGATGATCACAGAGGGTGATTTTGAGATCTCTGATGAGAATCTGCCGGCTGAGATGGGAAACTGTTAGTAGCCCTGCATAAGGTACCCGGACAGAAGTCTTCTGCATGGCCCACATCACCCATGTTCATAGAAGAGGTATTCTGGTGGGAAATAGTGTAGAGGAGGATGGGAAATAGAGATCGTTTTCAAAGAAAAAGAAAAAAAAAGTTCCCTGAGTTCAGTGAACTCAGGGAAGAAATATACTTTGTCATTTATGAATGTATTGGGGTAAGCATCGGGGAAGCACAAGAATTATTTAAGCTAAGGGATGGACTTGCCCAGGAAACAAAGACCCATGGTTATAGATTATGACCATGAGGACACTGAGATTGGAAATGGGACATTTCTAACAGCGAGAGCTGTGGGGTCTGAAATGGCCCCCCTGACAGAGAACTAATTGCCTGTCTACTGTCCTGTCTAGAAGAGCCTTGTGGACACTGCAGAGAGGAAACAGCTCAGTGACTCCCACAGACCAGGGTGATGGAGTCCGTCATTTTACAAGAGAAATGTCCCCAGCCTAGTGCTGGGCACACAGAGTATCCAGCTCATGCCTCCCATGAATCCTTCAGCAGAGCTGCTGAACGCAGTAGCAAAGGAATAGCTCCACAGAAGAGAGGGGTTTCCAAAAAAACAGGTTGTCTGAAGTAGCTGGACTCACTGATCTAGGCAGCCCTTTCCAATCTTAAGACTGTATTTCAGGATATAAGGTGGTCAAACGCTGTGACAGGCAATGGTTTAGAGAGCAATTTCTCAACATGATAAACAAGTGCTTTTTGGAACAACTAGTTCTACAGCACATGAGAAAACAAGACTTTATTTTTACTCTTTCATTTAGTCCTAAGTAATATCTAGGAACTGATCCAAGAAGCAAGTATAATTGAGCCACTAAGTAACAGTATCTGAGTATCCACAATATAATTAAAGTAAACAACCTCATGGAATAAATCATCCTGAAAACTAGCATACTGACACTAAATTTTAGAAAGGGACACAGGAGCTAGTCAAAAGGCTGCAGAATAAAAATAAATGGAACAGATTTCAGACATTTAAAGAACTTGATCTACATATCCGAAAATGTGCTAGCTCTGGCAGTGAACTCAGCTCTCAGAAGTTAACCCTAAAATTGGTTCAAAAACTAATTGTTCACCCTGAAAAAAGTACAGTTTTCAACATTTCAAAACTATATTTAGAATATGCAGATTAAATATTGAGCCTATAAACAAGAAATACAGTTTCACAGCCATCAAGTAATGCTGATATAATCATTATATTATTTTGTTTCACTGAAATGATTAATTTCCATTTCAGTGATTGGGAGGGGGAAAAAAGCAATATTGTAAAAAATAAATGTTTTGTTCCAAAGACATTTATATGCTTATTACCTTTGGAATATGTTTCCACCTTCCTCTGGAGAAACAATTTTGCCTCCAATATTACACCTCTGTGGGGAAAAAAAAAAAAAGGTTTATTGTGGGGAAAATATCTATTGGTTCTACTGGAAATTTCTCCTAATAAAAGAAAGCTATGCATACACAGTCTTAAGAGTATAGTAGAAACCACTGTTCTCCGAAACTTATGGATGCTGTCATTCCGTTATGGTAGAGGAAGTTCTCCGTGCCAACAGGTAGTTGCTTTCCCCAAGCTCTGGGCTAGGGTGCATTTTAGAAATTCTTCTTTTAATCCCTATGCAATGACTTTCTCTTTTCACTTGTGCCAGATGTGGAGCATACCTGCACATCCAAGCTGGCAGGTGTCAATCCAAACATCTGACTGCTCAATATTTCAGAGTCAAAGAGTAGGATGGAAATTAAGCACCATGAAAAGACTCAGAGCTGTCTTTCCTGACCAAGTCCAGAGGATGATTTTAGCTAACTTTTCTTCCATGTGTAGTGTCCTACAATATTTGCACTTGTCTCTTCATTAGCTAATATCATAAAGAGAGGTTTGCAATTTGTTGGTTTGTTGGATGGTTGGCTCGTAGACTGGGTTTTTTAAGTGACTGTGTTCTGTTGGCGGTGGCAAATCTTTAATGAATTTTAATTCAGAGATTAGTTGCCAGGTATAACCTGACAACTGCATCCCATGGAGTTGTGATCCTCAAAATTGTTCCTTGTAATCCATGAAACTTCAAAATGAAGCCAAACAACCCAGAAAAATCCCAAGTTAGTATAAATATGTCAGCGGTACAATTCAATACCCTCTATTTCTGCTTGATGCAAAAGTGAGTATGGTTGAAGCCTTTCACTCAAATAGTCAGTGCTCTCTGTGGGAAATCATTTAGTTACCTTAAAGACTGATTCTCTCTGTTTGGCCAGGACTTCCCAGAACAGCTGTGTTTAGCTGAAACAATGAAAAAAAGATTACTGGTAACGGGAAGTTCATGAGCACAGAGGACTAAAATTTCATTGAAGTTAAACCAAGGTTATTTAATTTGCTGAATAAAGCAACAAAGCATTTAGAGCTAATTCTGTGGCTTCCTCTAGCTTCACCCCCACCCACCCACACATGTCCATGTACACTGATCAGCCTATTTCTCTTACTGTCTGGGAAGGAAGGGAGAGGAGATTGTTGATATTATTTCTATGTTGAAAAAACTGGCAGAAGTTCCTGCACAGGGATTAGATAATCCATATAAGTAACTAGAATTGGTTATGCTTCAAGTATTCTATGAAAAACTGAGAAAAAAAAGTTTGGACTCTGACTGTAAAAAACAGAGCATTCTTCTGAGTTGCACTCTTGTAGGAGAGGAGAACAAAAAACTTTCATCCTTTCCTCTCCCAACCTTTGCTCATCAGCTTGTGAGCACAAAAATGTCTTGAGCTGACTTGTTCTCTGGGATCAGATGAGATTTATCCACTTTCTTTCCTGTCCAGACATGCAAAGTGATAAGAAAGCAGCTGTGATTTCACTCTGCTCATCCATGTGGTAAATACAAAAAAAGAACATTTCTCTCTCTTTTTTTTAAGCGATGAATTTAGATGACATCTTAGATTCAGAATTTGCCTGTCCTTGAGAAGTCAAGATTGGACTGAAACAGTTCTGTCCTGCCCATTCCCATGCAGCTACATGGCCACTGAAATATTCACAAGCATCTCCACTATGTTATATACATTTTCTTGTTCTGTCTGAGGACAGCTCTAGGCTACCATAGATTTTCTCTTTCATAAGTAACAACATTTTCTTTCTTAGACCAAGCCAAGCCTAGTCTCGGCATCTATTTGTTGTCAATATCTGATAGGCTTCAAAACAAGATTAGGAAGGGGAGGGGAGAAGAGGGGAAACACAGGAGACCCAGTTGATTGTGAAATGCTGTTTATGGGGAAAAGACAAACATTCCTTGAAGCGTGACATTTGATTATTCTTATCTTCTTATAAATAACTTCAAATGGCATTAACGTTCCTAACATCACATGCCAGCAAAGCCACTTAAATTAATGACCTTCAATAGTAATTAATTTCATGCACTAATTATATATTCTTTGATGATACATTTCTTTTTTATTTCCATTCATTGTGTCAACTGTTTATTTTTTATCAAGAAATTCCTTATCCTTATAAAGTGGGAAATAATATAAAAAGGAGGAGAAAAGACAAAAGATGGATTGCATCAATTTTCATTGCTCCTCAGTTAGCTTTTTCTTCTTCCTGCAATGGCACTGGATTTCTGAAACCGATTCTTTTCGAAGGGAAATGTCCTTGTTAGTAGTTGTCTTCTTTTTTTCCCCTCAGATTGTAGAGATTTGTAAAAGAAACAGTAAGATTAGTGCAAATGGAGAACAAAGGAGAGTGCTGGTGGTGTGGAAATGCTGGGAGGAATGGCAGAAGAAGGGCTATAACAGCCAATATTCATGTCACCTAGGTCATCAGAGGTCCAAGGACATTGACACACTGATCCTTTGGACATCCAAACTGGGAAAACAAAGCGCAGTCTAAAACAAGGTATATACTAAAACAAGGAACAGTGGACACTCAGTTCTAAAAAAAGACAGACTCGAACTATTAGAGATGATGGTGGGAAGATAAAAAAAACAAGACGCCTAATGACTTCTCGAAGCAGACCAGATGGGGAAACAAAAGACAACAGTCACTGCCTGCTCCTGAAGCAGACAAAAGACACATCTAAAATGAGCATATGGCAGCCAGGCTAAGAGAAGCAAGGAAATGTGATGAGATCAACAGAGCCTATGCCCCTCATCCTCTGTGTCATTGCAAGGAAAATAGACAACATGAACAGATCCATCTTGCTGCTTGTGAGTATGTGACTACGAGAGTGTTTATATGAATAAGTGAAATTAGTGTGGCTTACAATAAAATAACCTTCTGTCCCTAATATGTCTCGCATTGAGATTTGTTACTGTAATATTGCAATTTTATTTAATTATGTTTAATTATAAAATGAGAAATGAAAAGGTAACCTGTATTTTTTTTATGATACCCTCAGCTTGTGATAATCTTCATCCAAAGCCATCTCACATCATTCTGAAACTCTGGCAGTGGTCCATGTAGTAAGACATTTCTCTCAGAGCACTTTTTACTTTGTCTTTTGGTCCTTCCAGCTACACACTGAGCAGAAACCTAAGACAGATACACATGGAGAAGAAAAGAAAGGCACCAGCACTTCAGGCAGGAGGCAATGTTCTTGAATCCAAACTGCTCCCTCACTTGTACCACATCTTGTTTGAAGTCTGTTGTGCTGACACTTATGAGGTTAGGTTATTTGCCATTTCTTCTCTTCATGTGTCAGACAGGATGTCATTTTAAGACTCAGTATCTATATGGCACCAATAATCACATATAATCGTACATATGGCTTCTAACATAAATTAGCCCTAGAGGTTGCATTGAGCTTTTTCCATAACAGAATTTTCCATTAGAAGACACTTGACGACCAAAACCCTTTTGTGCTTTCCGGGTCTTACTGTTTTTCCTCTCTCTATTTCAGCAACAGAATCCATATACAACACTTCCTGGCTTCTTCTGGGCTGTATTACTTGAGGTTTTTCTTCTCACAGTCCCCAAGCAACAGTCATACCTGCACTGGAAAACTACTGTAAGTTTGTGAGCAAAATACGCTGTACAAGACACGTTCCAGATATGCAAGCAAGAACTGCATTTATAACCCTGCTGACTGGTTAATCCTATGACTAATGAGCAAATTATTTAACACGGTACATCTCCCTAAAGCAGACATCGTGTGAGAATTTCAGTTTTGTACATACTATTTATCAAAAATCTGTATTCATCTGTAGAATGAGTCTTCCCCCCATAATACTTGGCCCAGTGTCTGCCTGTTACTCCTTGAGGTCAACACCTGAGGGGTGTACAGAAATGAACAGATAAATCCAGTAGTGACTGCAGTAGTCATCCTCTGACTATGTTCCCAGGTCTTCCTTAGACCTGAGATCCCATTTGCGCTGATTCCTCTAGAAGTCCCAGAGGGGTGAAACATGCGGCTGCATGTCCATCTCTCCCACTGTGGAGCACAGGGCCTGCCCAGCAGGAGTACAACCAGGGGCTCTGTCATGAACAACCCCTTATCTCTGCCTGGCCTCCCTTAGCCTTCAGGCTTAGTGAGCACACATGATGATCCACAGGCATCCCAAAGGCATGGAGGTCAAGATAACCCTCTTTTTCAGCCCTTGTGTTATCTGATTTTTTCTGGCCTCCCCTACACTACCATTTTGATATTGATCTGTTGCTCCAAAAGCAATTGGAGATATCTGGCTGCAAAACAGAAATATTCTGTCCTTACTCTGTAGACCTGTTCTTAGTAAGGGAGACTGTGAGACAGTAAAACCAGGAGACATTAATTTTCCACACTGAGTTTGCTGTTCCAGAAAGCGCCATCAGCAGTAAAACAGCAGTGGGAATATTACAATGAGCTCTACAAACACAGAGGAAAGAGCAAGATCTGCAGAGCTAGGGACATTTCCTCACTGTCCCTCATAACCAATGTTTGGCTGAGCAGTCAAAGGCAAGCTGCCCTTTTGTTTGCCAGTAGTGAAACTCTTCAGAGCCCAGCAAGGAAAACTCCCCTCTGCCCTGGAAGTGGTGAGCAGGGCCCTGAGGGTTTGTAGGGCCTGCACGTAGTAGCGGGGACCCTTTCAGCAGTGACAGGCCAGGGCAGAGGAAGGAGGAACGACAGAGCACTTGTCTTTACAAGATATAATGAAACAAGGCCCCTGAAACAAGGCCCCACATGGCCTGGGCAGGGTCTGCAGGACCATGGAGGCCAAGGACGCCCCACGGAGAGGGGCCCTGGCTCCCTGGCCTGTTAGGAGAACAGGGGCAGCCTCTACGACCAAACCACATAGCAGAGCAAAGCACTTGCCAATAGGAACTATGTAAAAAGCCAGCAAAACAAGGATTTATTACTCTGGGGCCTGTCTCAGGGCTCTAGTGTCTCTGCTCTGCGCTCCTGAGCATTTTAGGACAGACGGCCTTGACATTTCCCCCACAGCCCCTTGCTCCTTGTCCTTAATATGAATGTTTGCCACTTTCGTTAATAACCCAGGAAATGAGGCTCTTTGGGAATTTGCAAAATAGGTTGTGGGGCCAAGGAGGAGCAGTGTACTGGTCTGGAAGTGCAGCCCCCACCCACACGCACATCCTGGACAAAACATGGCTGTCCGTCACAGAGAAATTCACAGAGATGGATTTAATATGTGAAACACAAACAAACTAGCGCCAAGACTTTGGCTGATAGTCACAGCTAGAAATAGAAGCGAACCACTTCAGGAGCTGCGGGTTTGCACTCCTGATGGATCCCAGCCCAAGAAGAGAGGATCAGCTGAAAGCGAAGCAAACTCTCCTTCCTGGATTTTAAAAGGGAGGGGTATAGGGGTGACTCAGAGAAAATCAATGCCTTTCAAGGCTCCAGGCAGCTCTGGCACTGCTCCAGGTCTAAGCGGAGGGCCCCAGTGAGGATGTGGAGGGAAGTGATGCCCAGGACCACAGTGCCAGGGTACCACACCACTGAGGAATGATGCTTAAGGGTCCAACCCTTAGATCAGCCTCAGATATCCTCTTCTGACATTGCCCCTTGCTCCAGGGTGCCTCTTTCTCCTGAAATAAGCATTTCTATCAAAGAATCTATCATAGAATCATTAAGGTTGAAAGGGACCTTTAGAGATCATCCAGTCCAATCCTCCTGTACATTCAGGATCACCTAGAGCATGTTACATAGGATTGCGTCTAAGTGGGTTTTGAAGATCTCTGGAGAAGGAGATTCCACAATCTCTTTTGGAAACCTGTTGTAGTGTTCTGTCACCTTCACTGTCAAAAAACTTTCCTTACATTCCTGTGGAACTTTTGGTGCTTCAATGGTGCTTTACATGAAGACTTGGAAGGAGGGACAGGGCAGGCATACACACAAATAGCCTCATTTTCTTAGGAACAGACACAGAAATAAAGCATCACTTCATGTGAAATGCTGGTAAAGGAGATTTGCAGGTCCTGAATATTCTAAATATTTCTTTATTACTAAAAAAACAACAGTTCTCTCCTCTCACTGGATCGCAGAGCCATGCCTGCCACTCCACTACAGAAATCCTTTGCAAGAGGGACTCCACGAAGATATCGGATACAGAGTTCACAGGCCAAATAGAAACCTTTGGGTGAACAGGGCTCCCCAAATAAGGCAGCTAATCCATTCCATTGCATTGCTTAAGCATTGCTTCATCCTCACTGTGATGGACGTTGATCGGTGGATTCTGTTTGTTCTCTCTTTGAGAGTTCCTTCTAAAAAGGGAGTGCCTGGGGCCCATGCAACATTGCAGGCATCATCCCGTGGGAGCGGCAGGGTTATGCCTGGGACAGAGCTGCCTCCAGAGCACAGGATGTGCAGGAAGAGAAATACAGTCACAGCAAGGAGCCAAAGCGCTTACCTAAGGACAGATGGGGAGTTGGTGGAGAGGAGGAGGCAGCAGGTATAGCCCGCTCTGTCCCAGAATCTGCATGAGCTTGGGCAGTTAGCTGCATCCCTGAAAGTCTCCAAGCTGCTGAACAGAGAGCAAGGCAGAAAGGAGGCAATTTTGGGATACCAAAAACAATTCCAGTGGGATGCTTCCGAGGACAGCATACGCCTATGTGCTTCTTTCTGGGTGGTTTGCATCTTTCTAGAGTGCTCTCCATCTCTTTGCAGTGAGACTGGGTTACAGCAGCACACTAAAGACATAGTTTCCATACTGGAGAACTGCAAGACTGAAGTGGCTGGAAAAACACATGAAATGTAGCAGCATCCAGACTCCTGGATAACAGAACAGATCTGTGAAAAGAACCATTTGAGGATGACTGATTCCTTGAGGCAGTCATCACAATCTCAGTTATAGCATCAGAAGTAGCTTTAGATTTAGCTTTCACTTTAATAATACCTTCATTTCTGCAATATTGTTGTCTTAACAAAACCTAAAAGCAATAGCTCATTCATATGTTTCTCTGAGCTGCCATGGATCTTTAATTTTCTTAACCTTCAAATAAAATATCTTCTTTACTGCAAGAATCTCATCAGGAGAGAAAGCCTGAAAACATTGTTACCAGAAGAGGGCTGAAATCCAGGATGCCCTGGAACCGATGAGAGCACTGCTAGAGCCAACACTGCAACTTCATTTGGGAAAACCACGTGGTGAGAGACCACATTCCCCAGTAGGACCTAAGATAAAGCTGCAGTAATGCTCCCACTGGCAAGAGGAGCAGGGAAAGGAGGAGAGAGAAAACAGTGAGCTGGAGCTACATAGCTTGAGTTGTGGCAAACTAAAACACCAGGAATAATTCATGGCAAAAGACTGCCTTTTCCACTGAAGGAAATAGACATTGGCAGTCAGAGGGATGGAGGGTGAGAAGAAAGTCTGGCCATGTGGCCAAGGCTCAGGATATCTGGATCCAGGAGATCTGGATTCTCTTTCCATCTCTGCCCACAGCCTTCCTTTATGATCTTGAGTAAATTATTGTCTGCCTCTTTTGTTTCTCATCCAAAGAATAAAAAAAAAAAGGAAAAACAAAGCCTGAGTAATGATAGGGAGTCATGAAATAGCTAAATATCAACACCTGCATTCAATTTCAAAATGCCCCAAAACACTTTCAGGAGCACAGATTCATACTGAAATCATTATTGTGATTTTGAAAAGCAGTCTTTTAAGTCTTTTGGGCATACAGTATATTATTCAGTGGGTATGCAGTATGATGTAATTCAGTGTGAAAACAGATGCAGAGAGTTTTTTCTTGGTATGATTCTTTTATTGATTCCAGTGCTAACAAACCAATTGAGTTGATGCATCCTTGAGATTTCCTGCAGATCAAAGAATTAGAAGTGGTATGCATTAGGGTAACCTCTCCTTGTACCCTTGTAGGTAACAACATCCTATCTCAGTCCCACCCGAGAAGGTTGAAGATAGAAATATTACAAGAAGCTCGAATGCTAGACAAAAGACAAGAAATAATGGCGGTTTTGTAGGTCTTATACAAAGCACATGACAGGTTGCACAAGGTTGCACAAAACCCCTAGCAAGGTGATGAATTGTGAAGGAGTTGGGAAAATTAGGAAAATACAGCACAGGTAACTCAGGGATAGTAGAAAAGCTGGAATGCCAACAGCCCTTTGCAAAGAGGAAAGACTAGGGGAACTGGGAGTGGATGTGAACTGAAAGCACCTCAGATACATCTGTGTGGCATAGTAGAGGGTGGATCGGTGTTCACCTTTGTATCTCCATTCAGGGAGATACCTCTATCCAGTGCAGGGCAAACACCATGGGGAGAGACAACCTTGATCTGGCACCCAGCATAACATCACATACTCAGGCACAGCAGTGCTGTGTCCAGCTGCACTCGACACCTATGGTACAGCCAAGCCACTGAGACCCGGGAGGAGGACGCAGCGTTGGAGGCGTCCAAGATAGGGATGGCAACACGGCACTGACGCCATGCCCAGGGGCCTGGTGTGAGTGAGCAGGCACAGCTCTTCTTATGACCTGGAGAAATGTGCTGCTTTGTAGCGCGTGGGACTAGTCTGCCTGCCTGGTTTTGTAGGTACATGTACAGAGAAGCAGAGAAGGCAAAAATTCAAAGGGGACAACAAGTACTTTCTTCTTCAGTGTGCATCTGTGGCTTTGCAATTTTTCCACTGAGAACACCGCTCTGTAGATTCCTCAGTAACTGAGCCAGAAGGGGTCAAAGAGAAACTTGATTCACAGACCCAGAAATACCACTGCTATATTTCCTTCCCCGTCATTATCAGTTCCCTGTGGTACCGCTAGCACCTTCTGTCACTGACCCTTGTCTGTTCCTGACAACATCATCCCCAGGGCAAGTCTTCTCCTCCTCCTAAACCAGACTGTGGCTCTTCCTTGCTCTCTTGTTTTGCCCTCATGCAAACCACTTCCCCAGTTACATCCTTCAGGCAATATTTCCCCTCCTGTGTCAACTGCTCCCACCTCTTTATCAGCTCCTGGGCTGTCATTAGTGGTGCTGAGGAGAAGCTATCCTGTGCGGAGGTGCAGAGTGACTAAGCCCTGTGGTCTGTCAAGCTGGAATAGAGGGGGTTGCTCCTGATATTGCTGCCCGGACTTACTGGTTCTGCTTTCTGCCGGGCAAACAGTGATGTGCCCTTCACTCTTTTAGTCTAAGGAAAACAAAAAGCTCCCGCCATACCTTCCACTAAATCTCTACCATCCTCCTGTCCTGGGAACTCTGGGCCAGCTCAGTGCTGGACTGGTATATAGCTACCAGCTTTTGAATTTTCCTGTTTAAAATTGACAGGACCTAAGTGCCCTGGGGACTTTCATCCCCCTCCTCAGTGTTCCCTACTAGTTGGTGGGGGGGGTACCCCACTCAGTGTTCAGCTACATCCAGCTCCTCTTTCAGGTACTTCTTTGTGCACTCTAGGGTGATCCAGGAGTCCAAATCTAGGCCAAGGATCCCACTGGACATCAAGAGTCATAAGAAAAAAGGAGTTGGTGTTAGGATTTGCTGCTTTTATGTCCTGAGGTCCACAAGGCAAGGCCCAAGCTGCTGACATTTTTATTTTTGTAATTTCCTGCAGTGTCATCTGCTTGTAAATTATCTTGCATGTCAGCTTGGTGAGGGTGTTTGGGGAACACAGGTATCAACAGGATACATGAGGTGCATGAACTTCAGAGTCACAGGCTCTGCTCGCTCCTTGTCATGAATCCAGAATTTGTTCCTGTGCTTCTGTGTAGTGTAAGGCCAAGCCAAAGTCTCAAGTCCCAAGAGTCCAACCAACCAAGTCCTTGAAGAATGAATCTATATTTGGTTTCTATATGAGGCACAGCATTGCAGAGGCTAAGGCTGCTGCTGAAGCTGAACTGCAGAAGCATTTTTGCTCAGGGATCAAGGCAGGCCCTGGGACCACAGCTGTGGCAGTGCCAGGGGATGTCTGCGCGGTGCAAATGCCTCAGAGTAGTGCAGGTAGGTGGAAAAGGATGCTCTTCCTGTGGTTGTCCTGCAGTTCTCAGAGTTACGCTGGTGCAGAGGTCTGGAAGGTGCTGAGGGAATTAAACTCCCCAGCGTACATAACTGAAGCTCCGGAAAGCAGCCCCTATAATTAGCGGTGTACACAGCTCACCGTCACTGGGGAGGCTGCTTTTGCTCTCAGGCTTGTTTGCAGAACCAGGGCTTCATTTGCTTCGTGTTTTGTTTTCCTCCCGTACTGAAGAAGAGTCACGTTGCCATGCCCAAGTTCAGCGGCTGTCTTTATGCAGGGCCCAGACAAGAACCTCAGACACCCATGCAGCAGGCTGGATCCTCACACACTGTTTGGTTTGGACCACAGAGGTGCGTGACACTGGAAGCATCTCCAGTGCCAAGGCTCCTCACAGCTGCCTCTGCAGAAGGCCTCCCACTTTACCTCAAGCACTGCAGAGACAGCAATATAGCCCTCCCTAGCAAGGAACAAGCTATAAATGTAAAAAGGAGCAGTTTCATGACCAAGGGCTGTTGCCAGGACATACAACCCAGCACGTTCTCGGATTTGGACTGATATAAATGTAGAAGTTCAGGAACATCACACACCACCAGGATGTTGGAAGGGAGACGCAAGTTTGCTCTGCCTGGGATCTGAGCCAGTATGAGTTTAGCCAGTTCTGAGCCCCAAAGTTTTAGTGTCACAAGAGTCTAGGCAGAGACCTTGCCTCTCTCCAGTGCTCCAGAGAGGCTAAAATCTTTGCTAACCCCCTCACACAGCTCTAGAATCACAGCCAGCTGCACCACTGGACATTCTTTCCTCCTGGCATCCTGAAGGCCCCCACAGTTGTCTCATACACAGCATGCACAGGCCTGGTGAGCCTCATGCATCAAGCAGGAGACTCTCCCACTTGAGCCAAGGCTTCATTCATGCTCTTCTAGTCCAGCCCTGAAACCTTCCCCATCAAATACAGGCTGAGCCACCAGTATAAAGCGCTGAGACATTTCAACACTCATCTCACTCCAACTATTACATGAACACTACATCCATGGACCAAATGTTATGGTCTTGTAGGCTCTAGCTGATGACAATGACACCCCCACCCACAGGACCACAAGCTGGTGGCAGAAAGTGGCTGTAAAGTTGTACCTCAGGAGAGAGGGCACCTAACTAAAACAGTTCCACAAGCTGAGAGCAGGTGCCAAATTGAACACCTTTGCCAGACTGCAGGCAGCACTATGTAGCATATAATGTCCCAGATCACCTCTCCTAATATCCTCAGTTTTATTATCTGGCTGTAGCTGAAAGTAATACCAAAGTATCTCCTAGGCCACATGCCACCTGCAAACAAGAGGCTAGGGACTGTTCATCTGTGCAAAGAACTGAACAAAGGTAGTTTTCCTCTCCATCCTCTTGCCTCTGTGCATGCACTCTTCTGAATTACTTCCTTTAAGTATCGGTTCTTGGAATTGTCTTGACCACAGAGCTTCTGAGAGTGCATGCTGCCCACCTCCCTGCTGCGTAGACAGGAAGAGCTCCTCATGGAGGGAGTTTCAGTTTTCCAGAACACTGCACAATCCTGACTATCATTTTAGTCATGTCACTCTCCCTTGTAAATGTGCTACAATGCCAGTTCTCTATAAAAGGGAGCTATTATGGCAGCGGGCTTGCTTTTGGTAAGTGAAGAATAAGGACATGTAGAGTGTTAAGGCAGAACAAGTCCAGCTGCAAGGGAAAAGGGCTTTGGCTTGATCTGCTATGGAAAAGGCAAGAACAAATCTGGACTTGGAACCTGCCTTTCTATTGTATGGGGCCCGCATGGTGGTGGATGACAGTTACTTTCCCTTCCAGCTCCTGTCTTCTCCCTGCAAGAACTCCCTTCTGTTTCCATTTCTCCCTCTTGGTCTGATCTCTGAGGTTTCTCGGCCACTTAGGCACTCTGCCTCAAGCCAAGTCTCTCAGGCCCGCAGAGACAATGAAGTCACTGTTTAATGGGAGCATTTGTACATCATGCCAAAAGGTGCTTAGCCAAGTATGAGGCAAACCTATGGCAAGCATCTACAGCAAAACAGAGATGGTTCGTTCATGTCGCCTGTAAACCCCATTCTCCAGAGCTGAATATGAGGAGAACACACAGACAATAGCCTTTCCCATTAATGCCAAGTTGAGACATCCCCTATTTTACAACACAACCTTTTACTGCCACCACAGCTCTCACTGGTTTTAGCCTACAGCTGTATCTTAAGCTTATTCATTTTTAGTGCACCAACTCTGACCTGCTTTACCCAGTGGTGATCCCATACCTTCAAAGAACTCTCTCATCCTCGTGGGTATACCTGTTGGTCCTGAGACCAATTCCATGAAGAATGTTTCTTAGAAATTGATCTCACTGGTTAGGCATTGTAAGCCTGGTTAAACAGAGGAAAGACTTCTGAGCTTGCCCATTCAGAAATCCTTAGGCTTTGTTCTTAAGTGAAAGACATGGGGAGTGGGAAATCACATTTTGCAAAAAAAGTCAGGGTATTCACTTTATACTTTATTTAGTAAAATAAATGGAAAAGTTCACATGACATCAGGCAATTAATCTGTTCCTAGTGTCAGGACAGACTGAAAGGTGATGCCAACAGGAAAAGAAAAGGAAAGAGCCAGTATTAGGGAAACAGACCTGTCAGCTTCTCTTGGCACCACAGGCTGTATCGCTGATACTTCCCTTTTGCTGTATCACCCTTTGCTCTGATAGAGAAAGGATGCAGTATAGGGAAAAATGGTGCTCTTGGAATAAAGAGAAAAAAGAGTTAGAGCCAGCAAATAAGAAGGGAGGAAAATTCTTAGAGAGGATATATGTATATGGTAAGGAGGCAGGAAGCCATGATTGACTTGGCCCCTTATTCCTACTGTCCCAGAAATTCCTGAGCAGAATGGCTTAGTGAAGTCTTCATACATCAAGAACAAAATATTCTGGGCAGAGTCATCCTATAGGCTGAGAAGGGAATCAGAGTTCCTCATTGACGGCCTTCTCCGCTGGTTCATCTGGTTCATCTTTTTTCTAAAATATATTAGAGCAAACATGGTTCAGTTTTCAACTTGTTGACAACAGGAAACTTAAAAGCCTTCTGCACCGTGCTATGGTTTCTCTACCACTGCCCTGCTTATCCCATTTCAACTGCACAACACAGGCCCCTGACATATGAGGTCTCTGATACAAAGCTTTGTAAAAAAGAGGACTCTAACACAGAGCGAACATGGAGATTAAATTGTCCTTTCCACACTAAAGAGCTTGGGTAGAGTCCTGAGTCCTTGTCTGTGCACTGTATTCTATGGCCTTCTTGACAGATTTACTTTCTATCTGCTCTGTCTCGCTGATCCCCTCCTATATGCTGCTTACCACTGTCCCCATTCTCAGTGTCCAAAAGCACTCTCAGTCCGGTGTCCCTAACTGCTACTCTCAGAAGCAGATGCTTTCACTGAGACCTTTTCATAGTTGCAGAGGTCAGTGAAGTCTACTTGCTGCAGACTAGGTGCTTTCACTGAGACCTTTTCAGTGAAGTCTACTTGCTGCAGACTAGAAGGCAGAGGCCAGTGAAGAAAGAGGCTCTTCAAACACATCCATCTCTGTTGTGCTTTAGACCTAATGCTTTTCTAATATCCAGGTATAATTGAAAATGAAAGAGGAGGTGGAAGAAGTGGGGAAGAGATCAAGCAACGGAAGGTATTTTCCTCAAGAACTTTTTAATCAACAGCATTTTCCCATACAGGTCTGCTTCCTATAGACTGAGCAGGAGTTCCCTTTACCTTCTGCTTTCTTTGTAAGAAAACATTACAGAAGCCCTGAATACGATCAACAGAGACTTCATCCAGAAGCAACACGTCTTGCTCCTCATCTTCTGAGCGGTATATAGCCAGAGCTGGCAGCTGGGACTTCTTCAGTTTGAAGAATGATATCACTTTTTCATTGCCTTTCACATTGCTGTCTAGCAGGATAAAGAGAATCTGTGATGGAAGGAAAAGAAAAAAGATGAGAAAAACAGAGATTAGAGAGAAAACAGATCCCTCAACTGTCATCATATAAAGATGAATAGTGATATTATTGCAATGAGTGAAGCTAGATCTGAGGACATATACCAGACTCCATTAGGACAACACTGCCAATGTCTAACTGTTGCCTGCAGTGCCTTTTTCCCTATTTTATCAAGTCCAGATTCACAGTAGCAAACAAAGTGTCTTATTCTTTATTTCTTTAAAATGTGTACATTATATACATTCTTTAAAATGTATACTAAGACAGGGAGGCGGTCTCCATTTCTATTCTCTTTAATAGATGTGGAAACAAGATGTCTTCTGTCTTGACTCCTCTCCTTGAACGTCACTAGGATAAGGTGATTGCATCCTTGAAAGATTTTATGTTTCATAATATAAGTGCATAAGCTGAGAAATATGATCAATGATCTTAGTTAAATATTATCCATTGGCAGGTGACATCCAAGCCAAAGAAGCAAACATCCATTTAATATATGTCATTTTATCTTTGCTGTATCTTGTATGATCTACTTAGCCTACCATGTTAAAGGTACCTATGTACATGGATATGCCTTAACTTATAGAAAAAAAAAGAAAAGAAAAGAAAATTTTACAAAAAGGAAATGAATGCACTGTGAAAATAATGAGCCTGGTTCCTAGTCTGTGACTCATGATTTTCCTTTCAATCAAGAACATTCAAGTTGGTTTAAAACTTTTTTTAATTTCTAAAAATAAACCTGGTATGTCTCAAATTCTTCTAAACTGGCATTTACAATACATAAATAAATACAGTTTCTGCAGAAAACTTTTGTAGGCAAAAGCTTGTGGGAAGAGGAATAGTTAGACTGGTGGAAGAGTTAACTGCACCTAATCACTATGATAAAGAAACAGGAACAGTAATTTCACTGACTGTGACTGATATTTACTACATGTGATTTCTCTTTCAAAATTCAACTGTGCCCCAAAGGCAATACACTAATAAGCAGAGTTGTTGTGGGGACCTTCTCCCAGAGTGCTAAATTCATCGTTTGGAAGAGTAAACCCTCATGCCAATTTGACCCAACCTGAGAACCTATAAGGATGGGATAGCAAAGGGATGTGATTTCACCTCCCCTAGGTTAATACGGACTTCGAATACCTCCCCATGTCATTTCACCCAAACAGTACACAGACATGTTGTTCTGTGCGATGTGTCCGTGGACAAATATGAGATTATATCCAGAGTACAGCCAGCATATGAGATGACCGCATTTGGACATGGATTACTAGGCAATCTTATTAAAGTGGCAAACGGGAGAAAATGGATCTGGTCTAAGAGGATAACATCAGGTTTTTGGACAGAGCAGAAGTAATTTAAACAATGGGTGTATTTCAGTATACCCTTCAGTATACTCAGGGGTATATTGATGGGTATATAATACCTGTATAATACCCAATAATGGATATACTGAGTATATGTATGGATATATCCTTCCAGCTAGTGATCCGGAAGCAAAGGCTGGTGTTGGAGGGAAGCACACTCAGAGGAACGGTAGGGGAGATGGTACCACAGTTTGACCAACTATGTCATTTACCAACTTTTGATTTTTCTCTTTGAAAGATCCAACAAACAACAACAAAAATTTGCTAAACAAATACCAATCGAGAAGTTAATAAAAACAGAATTCCTAAACTGTTAAATGTTAACACATTCTATGCTAAAAGTCTTCAGCTTTAATACAGATTAATAATATTTTAATATAGCAATATGAACTTTAGTTGACATTCTTCACTTCATCAAACCTCCATCCTTTGTTACAAATCCCCAAACTAAAAAGTTGTAAATATTTTATCCATGAATATAAGAATAGAGTAAGAATAATAATTTTTAAAAAGTTAATGTTTAGACCTCAAAACACTTTTGCTTGCTTCCATTATAGAAGAAAAGAACTAAAACACAAACATTTGGCCCAGCAGCTAGAAGGGCTAAGTCAGCATTCACAGTTCTTGACTTGGATGTGACTACTGACTCACATTTGCCTCAAAGAATTTCAGGGTGCAGAAATAAAGAAGTTCCTTCCCCTCTCGAGAGTGATATTCCAGAAATATGCGACAGACTGCAATTGTTTATGTCCATTGTGACTTGAAAGGACTCCTTAATGCCTTCACTTGGCTATTGAAATTATTAATTCCCGATAAGAGCTGTGATATGGCACAATTTCTTTTTGATTCAAATATATACATATATATGTGTGTGTGCATGTATATACATACATATATATGCATGCTATGCTAGATATGCTTCAGTGTTCCTGTTAAAGACTGTGTAGTCATGCAGTTATAACTTTGAGGCAGCCAGTATGGTGGATTTGTACTGAGGCCACAAACACAGGAAGCCTGATCTCTCTCAACATCTGGAAACCAAACACATTTCTGAATGTGGACATTTCCGTGACTGATTTCTCCTGGTGGAACTGGCATTTCCTCATAATTAATTTTGTTGAAAGATTCCCAACCAGCTGTAACGATAAAGAATTAATGCAGCAGCTAGGGAAAATTATACTGACTCCCCTGCAAGGAAAGAAGGGGTTTACTCATTTACTATTTTGCTTTAGTTGTTACTCACATTCTTCACATGAGACATTTTGTCAGACTTCTGCCATTTAAAAAATCATCTGGTCTCTGCCAGTCATCTAGGTCCTCTCTACCATAAGAGGTGAGAGGAATTTTATTCCACCTATTCTAGAAGAGAAGGAAGTATATGTCTGTCCTTATGGCCTCAGTTAGGACCACTTACCAAAGTCATAGTTCATCAAAAAAAGAAAAAAAAATCCTACTTCTGATGCCAATCTCATATCATTGCTAGAAAGCAGTAGTTTCACCCAAAAGAGAAAGTTTGTTTCCTGTCTTGAACTATCCTGTAGAAACTGTTTTCTTCATTTTTGCACAAAATTGTTTTATCTTGTAACAGTCTTCATTTTTGGTGGCCTGCTACTAGAGGCAGTGAAGAATATTCTGCATGTCTTGGGCATTCCAGCACCAGTTCCTCCCTCCACACCACGTGACAGTCCATGAACACAGAACACTGAAAAATTATCTGTGTGCTCTCCCTCAAAATATGTTCTCCTTAAGAGAATTTTGCAGCCTAGTGCTGTCTTGGCATCTTGACAATTTGATTTCTAGCCCAGGGCTTTTAGAACATGAAGTTCCAGGTAAATACTAGAATGCTATTGATGCTATTGCAAATGATGCTATTGCTCAAATAGTTCAGTTTAACTGAACATAGTATTCCAATGGTAGAAGACAATTTCATGTTTGCTATTTTGTTCTCTAAGGCAGGTAAACAGGAAGGATGATCAAACCGCATACCCAATGTTTGACCTTGGGCTTTACAGAGCTACAACCTTCATTCTTTGAGAAGACTGCATAAGCAAAGAGATTGAATTCTTAAGCCTGAGTAACCTCTCACATAGCTACAGCAGTTACTGCTGTAGCAGCAGTTTCCCTGAAATAATTTCTAAATGGGTTCCATATATAAGTAAAAAGTGACCCACATCATTTTGACATTGCATACAAAATATATATCAGTTGCAGCAAAAGCTGCTTTGGTTAATTCTCAAATAATGTTATTGAAACTTCTGCAAACACGCATGAAGTTCAACAGCTGTAATTGTCATGTTATACTCTGATAATGTGGGGAAAAAAAAATGAAGACACTTATGCTAGTTTGGCTCCGTGATGCAAATCCTGATATTTCCTTTCCATCAGAAAACCTGGCTTTTTGGCAGTACTTTTCCAAATAAGCACATATTTGATTGCTGTGGGATTTTTCCAAGAAGACTGGGGATTCTCTGCTGCAGCTGCAGTGCTCTGTTTTCTCTGTTTGCTGTTATCCATCCACATTTTTTTTTCTCAAGGTCTGCTAGAAGAGTACCATCTTTCTTCTTATTCTTGTCACTCTTAGTGAATTATTATCTAACATTGGCACTTTCATCTCCAGCTTTTTATAGCTTTCACGTTCCACTATAATGTCCACTATAATGTTCCACTATAAAGAAATCTAGAGTGTCTTCAGATACTCACTACTTACAGTTCAAATAACAGCCATTACCTGACCTCCACACTGATCCTCCTGATTTGAAAGCTTGAATTTCCTCTCAGCCAAAGGTGAAAAGACCATAAACCAGAGATGAAGGGACCATCATCTAGGAGTTGGATCCAGTAGATCACCTCCCTCTTCATCCATTCTTTTCTCTCACACCACAGCAGAGCAGCGTGAAATTAGGATTACTACCTCCTCCCCGGCTTGGGAACCCTCTCCAGCCCATGTATGTGCTCTGTGCTGTCATTGTGGAAAAGGTACAACATGCACCGGGTCTCCCCTCTCTTTTCTGGCACTCTGCAGCCAGTGTGAAACAGTGCAGGCTCTGGTGGTACATGCTTACAGGGAACCTGAACACCTCTCCACTCGACAGCAAGGATCCCTTACTTGAATTTCTGACAACACTAACACACAGCCAGCCTATAGGCTTAGGATTATTCATCAGTCATTCTGAAGAAAGTAAAATTTAACTCAATGCTTTAACTTGCATTTATGTACAGAGAATTTATGAGCTATGAAAAGGCAAAATCTACTCAATATTTTGCTTGTTTGAAATAAATTTGAGTTAACTTGGTAGCCCTGATAACTAATAACTCCACCTAGAAAAAACAGCCAACAGAGATTTCCATGCTACTGTGCAGTGGCTGCTTCTGGTACTCAAACTAATTCACATATTTCTACCTGACAAAGCAATGGAGAGAACTCTGAATGGACATATTACTCTGCTTACTCCTTTGAATCTAGATCTAAAACCTAGATATAGACAAACAGATGGGTCCTACCTGTCTCATACTGCTTTGTTAGAAGGACACTTCACATCACAATTTAGTTCTCAGAGTGCAACTCCTCTGGGGGAAAGAACTTTTTACACTCTCACTTTTATCTATGTGCCTTGCAGTATCACTGCAGTGAAATGTAACAGTCAAATCCTCACATCTTTATTCTCACTATTTCCCTCTAGCAACTCCCACTGTACTAATTTGATGGGAAAGTTGCCTGCATAAATAAAAAAAAATAGACATTGGCTTGCTGTCTAATTCATAAATTATCTGGCCTTCAGTACAATGTTTTCCCATTTTTTTTTTGAAAGTATTTCTAGGAAATTTAACTCACATTCGCGCCGATTTGGGCTTGTCACATGAAGTGAAAACCAGGCACAGACACATCAGCGAAGGACAGTGATGCTGAACAGAGATGCACTGCATTAGAAGAGTTAGCTAGCTGATGGGAGCATATTGCATCAGAATCTGCAGCTCATGGAGAACAGGAATAATGGTGTCACTTTTTCAGAGAAAGGAGTTTTCTTTCATCAGTGTGGATTGATCAAAGCAAAACACTTTTCAATAGAGCTTTTGGCTTTGTCTCTTGGCGACAGGTGGGAGATTGCAAGGTCCAGTGTAGTCTGGCCACAAATAAATCTCAAGACATTTGAGGATGCGTGGTTCTGCTAAGGATATGCTTGTTTCTAATCTGGCCCTTCAATCATGCAAGCAGACGCCTGTAGGTGTTCCTGTTCCCAAGCCTCAACGTTTTGCAGCCCAATGCTCCTCCACTGCTATGAGCTTCTGCCTGCACACCCACCTGCCGTTCTCCTCTGCCCTAAATGCCTTCCCGTTGTTCCAACCAATTGAAATTGCCAGTTCCTTCCCCTGATTCCTAGACACAAATCCCTCTCTAATCCAGCTGCTGGTGGAGAATCAGCCATGGGAAGATTTACTACTTGGGGAGTCAGTAAAAGGATGGGAATTGGGGGAAATTTCTCTAAAAATCATAATCTGTCCTACCACCTTAGTGTGGGAAATCTGACAAACCCATCTGCTGTTCGTTTAAAACAGTCCATTCCCAAGGACCCAACCAAACAGTTAAGGGTTCAGAAGTACCATGACATTAATTACTATCTGGTCACTTATATAATGCTCTTTGGCATCTCACAAGCTGTATGTACAAAATCACCTCTCACACCAATGGAATGCAGCTATCCTGAGACTGAACTGTAGCAGCTGTTTGTCATCTCCCAGTTGCAAAGGAACAAAACTGGACCAGAAGCAAGAAAAAACAAAATGTCCTGCTAAGAGAGTGGGATAGCAGAATACAAAAGAAATTTTCCCCATAAGGAGGAAAACTGGCGAAAGAAGAACAAATCCAATCCTCTTGATTATCCAATTAATCCTCTTTTCCTACCATTTGGCTTTTGCTCTCCTAACATGCTGGAGATTATGTCCCCCTGCATCTGCAAAATAAATTACTGTTCTCCCTTGTCTCCCTGTGGATCCTGTTCAGCTCTGTTTGGACTCACCTTCCCTTGGAAGAGCTCTGCTGCCTCACGAAATCTGTGCATGCGTTCAGGATGTTCTGAGGATCTCTTGTCTGTGATCAGGAGGAGGTGCAACTGGACCGAACTGTGCATCAGACCAACTGCTGTCTGCCAAAAACACAGCCATCATGAGCATAGAAAGAGAAGCATAGGTAAGAGAAGAAGAATACTCAACCTACACTGGATGCATTGGCAGATGGACATCAATTCTCATATTTTAGCTGATCAGCTCCTTGGCAAATAACCCCTACAAGCAGAACAGCTTTCTCTGAAGTAGGAGGGATCCAAGCTCTTAAACTGCTGGTTTCACTTATTCTTGAGCCAAGAGTCTTAAGACCCCAAGGCCAAAGTATCAGAATGGCCAGTAACTAGGGAAGGGGACTGTCTAGATACAGCAACATGAAGTCTAGAGGGGCAAGGAAATGGAGATGAAAGGCCAGTGAACACTAAACTATGGTGCACTGAAATGCTCATGTTTGGAACCTGGTTGAAATGGGAGCAAGAAAGCAGGAAGGATTTGTGGTGTTAGGGCTGGTGTGTCCCCTCGTTTCCTTTCTTTAGCATTAAGTTGTATATAGTGAGGAGGCATTCCCAGTAGACACCATTTCAGCAACCTCAAGAGCTGGGCAGCCCAGAGCCCCGAGGGCTAAGACTTGTCTCTGCAGGTCTCAACTGGGAAAAGGACCCCGAGGAAGGGCCAAGCAGGCAGCATACACTGGCCCTCTGTGAGGAGACAGGGGGTGGCACTGACCAAGAAGTCATTGCTCTCTCTCCAGGCACTGGGCAATTTGTCATCTTACTTCTTCTCCTGCCCTCTTCCTGCAATGTAGCCTCTCCCTCAAACTAAACAGAAACCTGGCCAGGCTACAGCTGACCTGCTGCCTTCCCCGTGCCACTGAAACCACGGAGATGCAGACATCCAGCTCCCGCCAGTTCTTCCCTAAAGGAGCAGAAAGTTTCAACACATTCCAAGAGTAACAGTGAAGGGGTCAGGGAGTGCACTTCTGCAAGGGCTGAGCTCCACAAGGCATTTAGTTTTTTGGCGGCCGGGACTTCCCCCTTAGCTTAATGTTTATGGGGCATTTCGTATCCTTAACTTCTGTGTAATGTGCAGATGGGATGCAGGAGAGTATAGAGAGGAGGCAGACCAGGCTGAAGAGTGTTGGAAAAACTCATGGAAGGGGACAGGACTGGAAAAACAGAGAATGAAACCTACACTACAGGGCAGGGCTGAGAGGGTCCGGGATGAGTACAGCAATTGCTCTGGCAACTCCACACAAAGGTGCGTTTGTTCTCACAGCCTTTTGCAAGAGGAATCAGCATGGCTTATTAGCATAGGCTCACCAGCATGGCCAGATCACATCCGACTCTCTGGAAAGTATTCAGGGTGATCATTGCCTAAAAACTGCCTAAAGTGTGTGGGCGAAACAGCCAGGGCCCCAGGATAGGGATAGAAATTATCGGCAGGGCTTAGTTTGATGCAAGCCTTTGCTGACCTGTAACATTTTAAAATATAAACAGCATATGCACTGGGAATAAATATTTATGAAAGTCCAAGCTACGTTAGCAGAGCTGGGAGGGCTTTGGGCCTTGGGGTGCAGGAGGCGCTGTTAAGTGTAGCAGATTGGTAGGACTCCAGGGCGTCAGCAGAAAACTGGAATATGTGTACGGCAAGTCAGTCTGGAGGGGACTGGCTGAACAGCTCAGGCACTTCTAGATAAAGAAGACAGCCTGAGTGCAAAACAGGACAAAACAACGTAAGAGCCCAAAGTGTCATGAGAAATGCGTGAAAATAAGCAATATTCTAATCAATTGCCAAAAGATACAATGGAGGAGAAAACAATACTAGGATTCATCAGGACTGGACATTTATAAAGATAACAATAACATCCTTGCTGTCATCATTTGGGTGTTTTCAAAGGGCTGTAAGGACAACTGGGCAGGAAATAACTTTTCTCTCCCAGGAAATATTCTGCGATTTTGAAATATTTTTAACATCCCTTATCAAGGTGAAAATCAAATCCACTTTTTTTTTTTTTTTAAACAGAACTTCTACAATATTACACTTGGAAACAAAATGGAGTATTTACAAAACAAAATGCCCTCTCCCCTCACAGGCTGCACCTGAAATGGGGAATGACCAGCTCTCTTAGTGATCCTTGGCACCGGTTTCAAAGGTACAGCTTTGAAACAGGTTGTACCATTCTCCTTAGATTAAACTAAGCCTGATCAGCACTAGCTATTCAGAAGTCCACAAAAAGAAAAAAAAAAAAAAGAAAGTAAAAAAGAAATGGCAGAATTCTCAGCCTTGCAGCCAACACAGCTTCTGGGATATACTGGCTTCACAGTAATCAGCCCAGCCAACTGATGGGTCTCAGGAGAGCTTAAAAACTCTAACCTTTGGTACCCCATTGAATGGAGGGAGAGACATGGGGACACCGCAATCACCAGGTGGAGAGACAGTGAAGATGGCAGCACGGAAACATTGTGTGAAATAGCTTTCTTTGGCTGAACTGACAAATCTGGGGAGTTGCACCAACAATTTCTGGGAGCTGCACACATCTGCATGGGCAAGAGGGGGCCCGAGGAGAAGGCCGAGCGCCAAGGCAGGGACTGTGGGGAGCTGATGGGTTACCATAGGGTTGTACTCAGTCACCGGCCGGAGCTCGTTTATCCGAACGAAACGAATCATCGTCTCAGCCTTGATTTCTTCTCCGTCTACGTTATGCAGATACCTCTGGTCACCATCTGCCTGGAGATGTACAGAGATGTACAGTCACAGCTGTCCTCTCCCTCCGTATTGCCTCTAGAGGGACAGATGGGCACGCGCTCACCTGTGCACACAGACACCCCTCAGGATACCACCCTTTTCTCCTGCCCACAGCGTAATCCCCATCTCACAAGGCCCAGACTCCTTATAGATTTGTCTGGGCATGCAGAAATCTTTCTTCCACTCTCCTTCAGTCTCCCAAGGACAAGGCAAACTCATGGCATAATAGGAATTACTGAGGATGCCAGACATCTCCACAGTATCAGCTCCTACTGTACTGGAGACAGGGAGGATTAGCCGATAAACATTTATAGGGGCCATGGGGAGAGATTATTAAGGCAGCCTAACTCCTTACATCGATCTTGGCTTTACACTCATTTTTAAAATCTTCATATGCTTATTCTGTTTCTTCTAAAAGTAATAAACATTGGCATGGGCCTGTATGAGTTTCCTGGAAACATTGTGCAAGCAGGAAATCTCTCCAATAAAAAGAGACTTTTTTTTTTCTTCCAGTACAGCAGAAAAAAATCAAGCCCAGCAGATTTTAGCTTTAGAGGAAAATCCATCTTGCCACACATCTCCCACACTTCACCCATCCACCCACATTGTGGTTTAATTTGTTGCGGTTCGCTTGACCTAGTAAATAGAGAAATAGAAGGCAAACATTAAATAATAACTAAATCACCCCAAAGGGGCACAGTTGCTGTGTAGCGAAGAACTGGGACCATGGGAGGTGACTGAGTTGAGCCATAGGGATGCTGATCTGTGATACGCAATAGGATCAAAGTTTGGGATTTAAAGACGTGTCTTATATACATGTTATATGAAGTTCTTTGGGCTGAGGAAATGTCCATATATCCACCCCAAGTTTATTCTCTGCATCTATACATCCTCTGAAAGCGTGTGTTGTTTTTTCCAAAGGTGTGCAGACATCTAAAGCCCCTTTTGCTGTTCTGTGGTCATTAGCAAGGACTTTGATCCGGCTAGGGACCACTGTACTCTGCGTGGCCACCCAAAGTGGTGCTTTGCAGACTCTGCAGCCTGATTCCTCTCGCAGATTTGCTCCAGCACAAAATAAAGGGCATCTCCACTACAGTGATGAGATCAGGCCAAGGCACCACCTGTGCGGGTGAGACCAGAGAGGCCTTAGGAACCAAACTAAAGCACTCCGTACCGCACAAAAAACCTACTCTTGACTTTCATGGGCTCTTTTCAAACACCTGCTTTCTATTCTGGGACAATAATATCCTAAACTCGCAGATTTGCTCCAGCACAAAATGAAAGGGCATCTCCACTATAGTGATGGGATCATGCCAAGGCACCACCTGTGCGGGTGAAACCAGAGAGGCCTTAGGAACCAAACTAAAGCACTCTGTACCCCACAAAAAACCTACTCTTGACTTTCATGGGCTCTTTTCAAACACCTGCTTTCTATTCTGGGACAATAATATCCTAATTGTGCTCTCAGCGGAGATGGTTCCAAGAAAAATATCTGAAAAAAAGGGTGAAAGATATCCTGAATCCAATAGTTTAAGCTCTGGTCAAATGTCTTTATCACTCCGTGTAATTAGCTAATTGGCATCTGTTAATTATGTTCTTTTTAGGTCTATCAGGCCAGATTCTTCATTAGAATAAATCGTCCTAACTCCCCTATCAGAAGTCTCACTAGTTGTCAGCAGCCTGTTATGCTGCTATCATTATGGTTTAAACTTCTGAGCATTATATATGTTTCATGCCATGCAAATGGATGTGGTTTATGCTTCTGATTCCCTGCTACCCTGCTCATGGATCTTTTTATTCTTCAAATAAGTATTTGATTGCAAGAACCTATGCCAGTTCTTTTTTTCTTAGCTCTGACATCTTAGTCCTGCATAGTATTCAGCAATGAATAAAAGAAAAAAAATAATGTGACCAACTAATTTAAATTTAGGAAAAAATCAAAATTATGCAGGTGAATTGTCAGTTGTTTTGAAAGCAAATCATCATGAACAAGAACCACAAATGAGATGGGCGTTGCTTCAAATTGCAACATCTGCATGTAGCAAATAAAAGGTGAAATCAAAGGCCCTTGTCTACTACTCATCATTAGTTCATTCTCCTTGCATTATTTGGACTAGGCTAGTGGTAAATACAGGGCAGGAAATGATGAGAGAAGGGCGGAAGAAGGTGGCTTTATATAATCTCTGCACGGTCTGGATCTAGATATGGGTCAAGATACCATACTTACTTTCTCAAACACACAGAGCTTCCTAGCGTGCTTAGAGTTCCTCTGGCAAAGCATTTTACAGGCTTTTATAACATCTTGTACTACCTAGGGCCCTCTCATGCTCAATACACTTCTCTTGCCGAGTTTCCAAGTGCTGCACTTATGTGAGAAAAGACAACACAATGTAATTCATATAAACACCTGAATACTTGCTCTCAGCTTTCATTAATATTCTTGGAGCACATAAAAGGTTTTTCCCAATACCATCCCTTAAAACTGGAGCAAACATAGCTTCAGCTTCAGAGTGAAACACCCAAAATTACATCTGGAATCAACATGAGTCTGAAATTGTGCAGCATTCTTCTCTAAGAAACTGCAAATGGGTTTTTAATGGGTGCATCCCCAAAGCATAAGAGCCAAGACAGGACTGAGCGTGAATCTGGTTTCAGTCACAATGGAAAATTTGTGCATCCAGAGAGACAGCTTTCCCTGCCTGAAGTGACACTTGGCAAGATTTGATTTCAAGCCTGCTGTGTTGATCCATTGTAACATGGTCTCTAGATTCTTTTCATGTATCTCAGGAGTCTTTCCAAAACCACAGGAACAGCATCCAAGTAACACTGAGCTTGATGCTGGTCGCTCAGAAACACAGACATCATTCTTTGCAAAGCACTGGATGCTGGACCAGATCCACAGGGTGCACGTTTAAAATGGAGAATCTCATCACGTGTAATAAGTGCTGCATGCATCTTAGGGATGCATGCCCTATAAGTGAAAAGCAGAAGGCCACTTTGGAGCAGGCTTTTTGATGCGCAGGTAGACTGCCTGTTCATGATAAGCATTTTTCTGGCTTGCTAGCACTAAGCAGAGATGAAAAGCCCTTAGTCCTCTTCTTTATCACTGCTACCCAGAGATTTAATTTCTTCTGTAATGTGATTATGGATCACTTCTAAGCTCTTGTTCTAAAGCCTCTCTCACTAAAAATAGTAGGCAGTGTCACCTCTATTGAATTTTAATGTATGGCATAATGTTTCCCTGGAACGGAGCATTATCTGGAAATAGCCTTGGGATCCGCCTGGCTCAGCTCTTTTACAAGGCACAGAGGTAACATGTGGACTCTGTAAGGGCCCTTCTGCATCCCCAGTGCACATTAGGCTTGGAACAGCCTGCGGAAGCACTGTCCATTTAATGCTCACGCAACACCTAGCTCTGGCACGTTTGCCTTCTCCTCTGCAAATATCCTCTGCCTACCAAGGAGGGTATTGTCCCACCATGACCAGATCACCACATCCCGTTCATCAAGAGGGATATTTGCACGGCAAGGACCCTCCACACTACCAGCAAGGCCGCCAGGCTTTCAGCCGTTGTAACAGCTGTGGGATGTAGGTCCAAGTGCACCCGACCCTGCTCGGGGCGCTTGGATTTGAAGAGCAGGGAGCAGGGGGTAGCCCACACACCCTGCGGAAGAGCACAAGGGTGCCTGCCGTGGTGTTGTAGTGGGACCACGATGATGGGCTGGTGCTGAGGCCGAAGGGCACTTCGGGGATCACGTCAGCCGCCTGCCGAAACTCAGACACTTCAGCGCTCTCCAGGTCCTGCACGAAAGGGAGGGAGAGAAAGGAAAGGGGGACAGAAATGGAGAGGGAGAAAGAGGGGAGGGAGATGGAGAGAGAGGAGGGACGAGGATGAGGAGGCGCCCATCGTGGCGTGAGGGCGACACCTGGTGCCCGCCGCGGTCACGCTGCCCCACAGCCTGCCCCTTGTCCCACAGTCTGTCCCCTCACTCTACGTCCTGTTCCTCTGTCCCACAGCCTGTCCTCTCGCCCCACAGATTGTTCCCTTGCCCCACCAGCTGCCACCATCGCCCCACAACTTGTCACCTCATCCCATGTCATCCTTCCTCACTGTTCACCACCTGTCCCCTCTCCCCATAGCCTGTCCCTTCACCCCACATTGTCCCCTCTCACTTCGCTGCCTGTCCCTTTGCCCCACAGCCTAATCGAGGCTCCACTCTGCAGTCTGATCACTCACTGCCCCACCTGTCTGATCACACCACAACTTGCCCCCTTCACCCATCCACCTGCCTCCTTGCCCCACGGACTGTCCCCCCTCACCCCACAGACTGCCATCTCGCCCTCTCCTCCCCCACACCATCCCCCCCTCACCCCACTACCTTTCCCTTCACTGCATCAGCCCCCTTCCTCACCCCACACAATGCCCTCTCACCCTACTGCCTGCGCTGTTGTCCCATGTTGGCATGGGGAGCCCAAGGACTGCAGCCCCAGCGCTGGTGGGGCTGCGGTGAGCAAAGGGGGCAAGCTGGGCTCTGCAGCTCCTTGGGACACCTCAGGCAAAGAGGAGCCATGCCAGAGCCCCAACCACACAGGGCCCGTGGGCGCTCACCCTGGAGCCTTGCTTGCCCTCACACATGTTTTTTTGGGCTTCTCCATTTGCCCCACAAGATCCAGTGTGGGGCAGGATCTTTGAGTGTCACTAGGCCCCATCAGGGCTCTGCATGACATGGGGAGTGTGTGTGTGCACGTGTGTGTGTGCCTGCACATGCCTGTGTATCCATCCCTTCACCGAAACGTAGCTCCCTGGGTTGGGAGGAGGATTAAAAACAGGCCCTGCAACAGGGGTGGGGAGCTCCTTCCTCCCCATCCTCCCCTGCTGTTGTCTCTTTTCCCCCTACTGCTGGGATCCCATGCAGAGATCCCTCCCCTGACGCCCACCTCATCTCGGAAGAACAGGCAAAGAAAGGCACGGGGGCGGTGAAGCCAATTACCCACTGTGTCATGTGCTGGGAAACGTGCTGTTCAAACTGTGTTCAAAACCACAGCCACAGGCAGCTACAGTGGTGCGGAAATCTCAGTTTTCATTTCTTTTAAACCTTGTTTATTATTCTCATGCTAACAAATAAAATTGTGATGATGTAAGGCCCTAGAGCTCTCAAAACACAGGGGAAAAGTCCAGACTCCAGATATATTTATATACGTATATGTGTATATAATGATTTTAAGATAACTTCTTGGTTCTGGAGTCAATGTTTACAATACTTAATGGTTTGGGTTAGCAGTAAAATATCCTGGTTCCTTCTTTTAAAAAAGTGTCTAAACATATCCTCTAAACAGTAGCTAATGCAGATATACTAAGTGGTGGGAATGTACAATTTGTCAGCAATTTGGGATTCATTTTCTTTTGTGTACTAAGAGCATTAATTACAGCTTTAGCCCATATTAAGGCCTCTGTTGCCATTTCTATTCTGAACTTTTCCTCTGAGTGATGCATCTTCTGATGCTTCTACTTGTTGGATTCACATTCTCAAGACACAGTGTCTGCTTGGAAATTGTTTTGTTTTTCTTTTTGGTTTCAACAGTCAGCTCAGCTGTTTGTGAGTCCAAGGAGAATGGAAAACAAAATTCTTTCCTCATTGAAAGAAAAACAACTCTCGTGACCTGTTTTGGAAATGCTAGTGCATCACAGCGTCTTTGGTGAGAGAGCTAAAGTATGGCGTGGAAATAAGCTCCCTGAGCATTACTGTGAAATATGGGGTCTAATCAGGCCAGATCTGAGCCTTCCGAGGGCGTACACGGGGTTTCTGCAGCAGTATGCTGTTTTTCCATCAGGGTATGCTGTGCCCAGTAAGGCAGACTGTGCTCACTACACACGGCGCATGCTGCATACTGCAGTGAACTGAAAGGCTGCGGCAGAGAAATGATTTATGGTGAATGAAGACCATGGACATCGTTTGGATGAATTTAGTCTTGGGCAGAGGCCAAGACAAGCCCTCATGACACACATACCTCCTTATCTACTGATTAAATACAGCCCCACTGTGTTTTGCGCATTGAGCATGAGACCTTGCCAGCTTCTGTCTCATGCTCGCTGCCACTGAGGCTGACCCTGTAGTGCAGGATCGTGCAGCAGTCTCTCCCTGTGTCAGGATATGACATGCCATCAGTGTCTTGTTAACTCTGATAGAGGAAATCACAGAGCGAGAGGGGAGGTCATGGTGGTGCAAGACACCAGTGCCCATGCCCCAACATCACTTGACATAGAGAGCAAGCACTATCCCTGACACAGCTTAGTGGAGGGCCTCTGCCGAAAGCAGGCCGCAACACCCTGGGTGCAGCCCAGCCACCGTGTCACTTACCATCCATGAAGGAGACACCTGAGCACTTCACTCTGCATACACAGCATCTCTTACCGGTTTGATAAAGCACAGCAAGAGCAGCCTCCAAGGCAGCTCTGCGTGCCCGCAGGTGCACAGCATGCAGCAGCTGATGCTCTGTGATCAGTGCGTAGAACCGCCCCTGGGCACCTGCCTCTGCACCGACAAACTTGTTGCTGCCCCTGCTGCACAGCAGGGACATTGCTCCTTGCTCTGTGATGTGCTGTAAGGTGCCTTTGCTCTGCACTGAGGCCATGGCTCCCTCCCTAGGCTGCCCTGCAGCCTCAGGCACAGGGCAGGCAGAGGAAAGGAGCTATTTTTGTATGTGTGAAGTCTGAGACCATGCTAATGTCCACCCGGAGGCTGCAGCTGGAGCCCAAATCCTCTTAGACTTCAGAAAAACTGCACCAGCGCTTCTCTCTGAAATACGGCTTCCTCAGCTCTGTCACACAAGGAATGCCTTGTCTTCAGTGATTAAAGCAAACAACTGGTGTCCCTTCTCACCTCTTGCCAATTCACTGTATTTCTCATCTACCCACATTCCTATTTTGTTTCCCCTGCAGCATTTCCATTCCTCCTCCTCCAGGTCTCCTACAGACTCCTACACATTCCTCCCTTGCTTCTTCACCCTTCCTAAACATAGACCAAATTCCTGACATTCTCATTGTGGCCTGTCGCCTAATCCCTCCACGTGCCTGTTACAGGCTTGGCACCTTCCTGGGGAGGGAGCTGCCTTTATAAGGTATTTATAGCCTATCCAGCCCCACGCTCCCACCAGGCCAGACTACATCTAACACCAAAAAAATGGGGAGATGGTTTGAACACACCTGGAAGAATCCAACGACTGCCACCTCCACAGCACTGGTGAAGGCTTTGATGTCCGCTGTATTGTTCAACAGCACAGGGTTTTTTGTGCTTCCAGCCATGTCTGGACAGGAAAGGTCAGGATTGCACAAAGGATACATAAAGAGCAGCTCAAAGAAGTTCCCCCATGCGCACACAGGCATCCCACCGTTCGCATGTTTGCCTGCACTCTCACATATCCCAGTACAACATTTGTGCAGCACACCCTGAGGAAGCAGGCTCAGCATGAAGAAGACTCACTCAGTGCCTTCCCCGCTCCCTTACAGGCCCTCACAGACCACTTCCCACCAGAACCCTTTATGGCATCGCCTCCCCTCCCACTGCAACCTACCCAGCCTTCTCCCTGAGCCAGGAGGAAAACTTACCATGAGATGAGGAGACTCTGTCATCAGCACATCCTGCTGGGGAGCCCCCAGTCAGGAGAATAATGAGGAGACTTGTGAAAATGGAGGTGCCCATGATCCCAGCTTTTCCTCTCTTCACTACACCATCCTTTTCTAGTCCTCTGCTAGGCAAGTGACACGTCAGGCGTTTCTTGGTGGGAAAGGAGCAGCTGGCCTGGAGCAAACCTTCAGCTCCTGAGATAATTGCCTGGCAGGGGGAGAACACCAGTGCCTCCCTGCTGTGGAGACGTCAGCTTTAGAGAGCACCCCACCACCAACTAGGTTCTCACAGGCAGTGCCTATCACCATGTCTGCCTCACCCACAGTGTTGTACATCTGAGGGACTCAGCAGGGACTCCCCACACAACTAGGCACCATGAATTGCTAATAATAGCCCTGCTTGCAGAGGGAGGCCACTGCACTTTCCCGAGTGCTCTCCCACAAAGGGTCTTTCTCCCTTGCATTCAGGCAGGGGGACAGGCACCTCGTGCATTTACTCTGGCCAAGCGGGGAGCAGTTGCCCTGGTAAAAGTTAAACATGAGATGGTATAGCAGGTCATGGTATAGCTACCAGGGGTCATTTGTTTGCCACCCTGCATGAGAGAGACGTGAGGGCTGTTCAGTCCAGAAGTCTGCCCAGTCGTGGCCAAGACTTTGGGCTTCAAAGGAGGGTTCATGAAACCTGCAAAAAAAGCAGCTCTGAAATAATTACCTTTTGGTAACAAAATGTTTCCAGGTTCCATAGGCATTAGAGTTTGCCTGATGTTTTGAAGAAGTCTATGCCTACCTAGAACACATTCTTCACATAAACCTCTGCAAAACTTGTAAGGTCAACACCAGGAGATCTACTGCAGGAAAGAAGACACTCATGCAGGAAAGAAGAAAGAAACTGGTTTTATTCTTGGGACTCTGAAGTCTTGTTACAGCATCTAGCTGCATCCCCCTGACTGTTTTTGCCTGCACAATCATGGATTTCAACAGGGTAGGGCACCACATACAGACCAGGAGACCATCACAGGAGTTAAGTAGCGATTTACGATGAGCCAGAGCACATGGCAAGTGAAACTCAGATAGGGATTTTCCAGGAACCAGTCCGCCATGCCAGGAGAATCAAGGAGCTGGCGAGGTGACCTTGTGTCCTAGAAAAGGCACTTCTGGGACCGGAGTTGGTGTAGAAGAGGACACGGAGGCAGCAGGAGAAAATTTTGGAAGCAGGAAAGAGAGATGCTTCCCAATGTAACCCATTATGTGTCATGATGGAGCAGTGGTGAGACTGGGTGAGGAGTTATTTTCAGTGTACCAAAAGATGCAGCCAAGGCTGTCCGCAGGCCTGTGCACAAACCGAGGCTGGCACAGAGCCCCCTGCACCCGCAGGAGGGCCCACGAGGGCTGCGCCAGCCGCGGTGGCAGGAGTGGGAGCAGCACAACAGGCACGGCCCGCCTGGAGACTGGTGCAGGAGGCAGGGGGGCGGGAAGGGGGAAGGCAAACGGGGTGAACTCATTCGGTCCATTCCTTCTTGATGGACAGGTTCCACTCCCAGGTGAGATGGTCGTGTTTGTCGTCATCCGTGAAAAAGGACTTGTTGTGGTAGGTGCCTCGGGCCAGCATACCCTTCGGGGCCTCCTCAATCGGCGTCAGGAACTCGTACTCCTCTGGCCGTGGCCCATAGCTGCCAACCATGAATGTGGCTTTGTCCACTAGGGGAAAACAATCCACAAGGGATGAGCCCCTCAGGTGGGGAATAAACATGGGAAGGAGAGGCCAAGAGCATGAGATCACAAAGAGAAAGGATGCAGTGCGGACAGAAGGGGACAGAGGTCAGTAAAGGGGACAGAACTAGAATGGGAAATGAGAACTTGGATGAAGTGAAGCACAGGAACAGCTGAATAGACAGAAGGATGGACAGGCAGATGGACAGATGGGCTGGCAATTCAGCCTGTTCCCTCTGT
>NW_010580239.1:111236-133168 GCF_000705375.1 Tinamus guttatus
AGGAGGAAGCAGAGCGGGGGAAGTGGCCTGGTGACAGCAGGAGGGTAAAAAGAAACACAATAAGCTGGACTGGTTAGGTAGTTTCTGCCACACAAAAATGGCTTTTTGTGACACAATGGAAATTTTCCTGTACATGTTCACATTTTTGTTTAAGAGAAATGAACTAGTTTTCTCTGGGGGTAAAAAAAAAAAAAAGAAGAAGAAGAAAAGAAAGAAAACAAGGGAATAATTTGAAAACACACAGGCTGAAAAAATATATATGTGTATATTTTTAAAAGAGAAGTGATTAAGATTTCAAATGGGAAAAAATAAAGGAGAAAGAAAACCCTCTTCCTGGGAAGACCAGGGTGTTGCAAAGGCGATTTCCTGGGCAGCTGTAACTGCAGAAGAGCCAGCAGCAGAGGAGGGGAATGCCGGAAAGCTGCGCGGCGGATGGCGGCGTGGCAGCGAGCAGCGGTGTGGGATGCGGAGCAGCTGCACCCGCTTGTGTGCACAGGCACCTTCCTGCTCCCGGGAATCGCGGCTGCCGCCGGGAGCTGCCGCGTGCCCTCAGTCTCTGCATGCAGGGGATGAGCCCCCGTCTTCTTCCCCGGCTTGAAAATAACAGCCCTTCTGAAGCCGTGTCCATCCTCAGACATGCAAGGACACCAAGCGTGTTCTCAGCTTCTCTTCTGCATTTGAAGCCCCAAGGCTACATTCAGGTTTTATTGCCCAGCCTCTCTGTGCCTGCTCAAGGGCCAGGACCTTATCGATTGTTTTAAATGTAAGCTAAGAGTCTCACTGAGGATTTATCTCATCTCACATCAGCCATTTGAAAGGCCAGAAGCACTGGCTATAAAGACTTGAGCTCCGCACCAAAAGGCTGGAATGGTGCTGCACTGATGCCATGCTCCAGTCACCTCTGCCAGGTGCTGTTGGGTCAGTGATCCTGTCTTTTCTGCTGCATATTCATTCAGATTTAATGGCAGCAAGTGCTCCCAAATCCCTTCCCCCAGCCTCCCCATTAAACACTTTCCCAGTCTCTGCAAGGGGCTCAAACAAGATGAAGCAGGCTGGCCATCGCTGCATGAAGAGAGACAGTCTCTCCCTGGCTATCCCTCTGCTTCCTTCTGTCCTTGCAATACTCTGATGTTTGTGGTACGGCTCCTTTCTCAAGGAATATTTTCAGCCCTGCAAACTTTGATCTCGCTTTGTGAGCTGGATGCCCCAGCAAGAGCAGAGGAGCTCCAGCAGAGCCCACGGATCTTGTAAGACTATTGCTTTGCCCTGTGGTTAGACCTCACACTGCAGAGCTGTAGTCCAGGCCTAACAGGCTGTGTTGCTGTGGCCAAGGATGAAGATGATCTAGCAGGGTCCTGGTCCTTCTTTTTTCCCATCCCCAACCTCTCCCTTCTTTTTCCAAATCTCCAACAGTGGTCTCTCAGGCAGCACAGTGAGCTACTAAAATGCGTGAGAGAGACAAAGCATCATCTGATAAAACAATCTTACAGTCAGCAAAGTTTGAATTTGCGTCAGGCCTGAGGCTTTTTCTCAGAAAACATCGTTAAAATTGTAACACTGCCAATGTTACATGGCCTTTAGTTTCTCACCTTGCCTGCTGCCTTTGCCACTGTGCACTGCACATCACACCTCCAAAAGACCCTTAGCCCTTAGCCCAGGGCTGAGACGGTCGACTCCACCATGTAGCTGACCCTCATGCTATACTGAGATCTCCCTTCTTCTTCACAACATCCCAAATTCACTGGGACTGTGCAGGACATCTCAGCACTATGGCTTGCAACACACTCGAACAGACTTGCCGCTCTCAGCACAGGGCACCACTCTGTCCCCTCGCCCCTTGTCCCTGCGGCCCTGCCGAGAAGCTTCTCGATATGCTCTGCAGTACAGAGGAGGGAGGTGGGTTGGCTGGAAACAGCTCCTCCCTTGTGTGTGTGTGTGCTTGCACAAGCCATGTATCACACAAATAGCAGGCGATTTCCTTATTCCTCTGTTTCTCCAGGGATTTCCCCAAGGGAACCCCCAAAGTGTCCAGGGGGGATGCTGCAGGAAAGGGCAAGCTCTCCCACAGGAGCACATGAGGCTCTGCTGCTCACCCAGACCTCGCTGGAATTGCATCTGCAAAGAGCCAGCTTCAGATCTGTCCCCACATGTCTCCCCACCCCTTGTCCTTCCCATCTTTGATTGGCACCTTGTGTCCTGATGTCACCTGGTGGCAGAGTATATCTGGAGGGGAAGGGACACCTCGAGACATTTTCTACACCGGCTGGAGGACGAGAATTGAATGATTTGCAAGGGGAGCACTTGGCACTGTGAGTATTGCAGGAGCTCAAAGCAATAATGATGGTAGAAGGGGAAATGAAGCAGGAACTGTCTGCAAAATTCAGAAGAGAGGAAGGCCTAGATAAAACTCCACGGGGAAAAGTTGTTTCTGTGCTTGGGAAGTATAAATGCACTCAATAACAAAGAAAGGGAGCTGTATTTTTTGGTATGGTCTTTTTTATTTCATCTTAACATCAGGGCTCACTGCCTGGAGTAAAAGCAGGTGCAGCAGAGGTGGTTTGTCTCAAAGTATAGTGGTTCTTCAAGCAGCCAGCTCTGTCCTGTGTGGGGCTACTTGGGTTTATCATGCTGGACCACCCTTTAGCCAGGGCTCGCTGGTGGCCCTGGGGCTTGTGGACTCAGCCGGCCAAGCCATCCCATGCACGGTGCTGTCCTGAGGGATGGCTGAGGAGCACTGGTTATAGCACACAGTTGTCTGGGTTTGTAGCTGGTGTTTCCTGTCCAAGTGCCCAGTAGCACTAGCAGAGCATGTCGGTAGGGAGTGCTGGGTGATGTTGCATCTCTGGTGTTATGGAATTCTTTCTTTAATGAAGACCTTAGACAGTCTTTCCTATGATTTCCACCATGGAAGCAGTTGTGTGAATACAGTTCTTTTTGAAGTTAATGCCTTTTCAAATGCATCCTCTTCTATTTCTTCTTGGTCTTAAAACTGTTGCTAAAATAAAGTGTCCAAGAGCCTGTGTAAAACAGGACTAGAAATGGCTGAACCTGAATGCATTTGTTCCATCCAGCTCAAATAACTGAGGCTGGAGCTGTGAGACCACACATACCTCACAGGCATCTTACACTGGATATAATATTCTTTGATGAGAGCCTGGTGGCAAGGAGGAATCCAGCAGCGAGGAGGAATCTTATCAGGTCAATACCTGATGGTACAAGAACTCGATTAAAAGGACTGTAAAAAAGAAGATATTTCCTCATGGAGTCTGTCTATTGTCAGCATAGCACTGCATGGAGAGTCACTGCTCATGTGGGTTCAGTACCTGGCAATCAAAGTCATCCCTTGAGATGGAGACAACAATGCACGTGGAGGAGTCTGTATTTGAAGCTTTTGGTTGGGGGGGAAGATCAAATCCCACACTGAATATCTCTGAAGAAGGTCATGAAAGCAGCTCTATTTTCTGTCAGGGAAATTTTCCGTAGAGTATAAGTGATTAAGGCTATGGGGGGAAGGGAGAAGATTAAAGAGATGGCATTTATCAATAGTACTCAAGCCTCTTTAAGTTCAAAGAAAAGTAAAAGAAGGAGGATTAACCCGGCCAGCAACCCAGAGGTGGAATATCTGACGCAACTGAGTTAAGAATATTACTGCGTATTAGGTATAATTAGCATTTGGATGCAAGCAAGGCTCTTACCCGATGGATTAAGTCCCGGACTGAGCAGAAATGCTGTCAGGGACAATTAGCTAACACCTTGTCAGCGGAAGGGGCAGAGGAAGCATTTGGAAGAACATCTTGTAGCTCAGCAGCCTTTGTGTCCACAGCTAGCAGCGCTCGCCCAGGAGCTGCATCCCCGCGCCGGCGGCAGCAGGAGAGCTTTGGTGACAGCCTGGGAAGGCACGAGGACGTGAGGCTGCACGGCACTTGCAGAGCACGACAGGAGAATACCCAGGTCCACTGAGCGCTTATCAAGCCATCTGGTCCAGTATCAAGGACTATACAACTACGCAGGTATGGGGAGATGGAAATAGCACTGGGAAGCTCCATGGGTGCCTCATTTGTGCCTGTGATCCTGGGGATCTGCCCACTCACATCTGGCATGTGCAGGCCGATTCCTGACCTGTGGTACTGGGACAGCTTCTGGTGCTGTTGGGCAGCACCCTCTCCAGCATGAACAGAAATGCCTTTGCGTGTGTGTGGTGGAGAATGAGTCCCACCAGCTCACCAGTGGGAGGGTAGCTTGACTCCTGCTCACTGATGCCGTGAGCTTGAGGGTGTTTTGTGGCATTAGGGTTGCCTTTATACAGGGAGGCAAGAATGGAAGAAGAGACAGTTGCTCTTTTTAGTGTCATTGAATGCCCTTTCTCCAGTCCATCCATGTGGGAGAGAGGATGTAGTGTGATTTTGGTACTCTTTCTGCTACCAAGTTCCAACTATACAGTGGCTGACAGGGGGATACAACTCCTTAGGATCAGGCTGGAGGGGAACTCCAAGGACCGAGTCTTTCTCAGACTCAACTATTTCTCAACTATTCTCAACTGAGTGATGACCATGGGGCAACATATGGACAACTAAAAAGAGTTTTTAGCTAGACAACTAAAAGAAATTTTTGTGAAATTTTTGTTAAATCACTGCGTTGGCAGAAAACAGGGTCTGGCAAAGCAGGGGGTGAAATCACTTGAAGACTGAGCTTAGATGCCTCTTACAAATTGTGGATATCAGGGTAAAGTTTGGGAAAGTTAGCCCTTCTATTTCTTCTGTTGTGCTCTTGGGTACAGCCCTTGAGAGAGATCCCAAGGCCCTTCGCACATCAGAGGAACTGAAGGTGCTTGGAAGTAGCTTAGGAGTAGTAGCGTGACCTTGCATTTCTGAAGGGGGATGTAGTACTGCAATCAAGCACCTACTGACTCAAATTTTTCCTGAGACCAAGGCATACTGCAGACACTGCATGGAACACAGGTTTCCTGTGCACAACATTTTGTTTTAGAGCAGTACTTTTAAAATTCCTCCCTGGTCCCAAGGAACAGTGAGACACCAAATTCACTCTTGATGTAGGTTCACACAGCTCTGTGTGACTGCAAAACAGTGGCTCAAAAAAAATGGAATTCAAGAGATTTTGGAGTAGCTCCCAGCAATGTAATTGAGGTCACACCAATCACTGCACTTCTGTTCTCACTCTGTAAAAGATGAAAGTAACAGTGTTTTCCTGTTCTGCCATAGCTCTGTGAGGATAAAGCTGTAAATACTGGGCAACTGCTCAAGTACTTGAGAGACGGCAGCCACATAAGTAACTTGTGTGATTTTGGCAGATCCCTGGGTTTGTGGGGATGCTGTGCGCTTCCTGGGCACTGTGTGCTGCAGGCGGGGAGTCGCATCTGTGCATACCTCAGCTGCAGACACAACCATCTGCCGCTCCATTTGTGATTGCTGGAGCCCGTCCAGCCTCCTGCAGCTGAGGCAGGAGCTCTACCACAAGCAGCAGAACTAGCATGCCTCTAGGTGCTATTAGCTGGATCCATCCTAATGCCCTTACAGATGGAAAGATGTCAAGGGGGAAGTATTCCCAGAATACCACAGATACGGTAACACAGCTCTTGGCTTGTCAGTGCATTCACAGAGACATAGAGGGGTTACTTGGATGCTCTTTCCTCTTGTACTTCATGCTTTTCTTTCAAGCACTCAGGCTATTTCAGGCACTGTCAAAGACATGAAGCCCAAACTAAGAAAAGAACTACCTCATCTTTGATGGCATGTGTGGTTTGGAGATTAAAAGTCCAAAGTGACACTGGAGGTGAGACTAAGGATTAGGTTAGAGCACTGTGGTGACATAATGAGATTAGTTGGCCTTTTGTACCAAAATCCTGATGCTAATTTTATTAGCTATCAGCACAGCTGCCCAGGGACAGACACTAGGAAAGAAGGGTTATATAATGGTCTTGGAGATGAATGTGACTCCAAGGAACACCTCAAGGAGAGGGTGGGAAGAAACTGGCAATTATTTTTGTCCACAAATGTGCTTGGGCAAACCATTCTAAATGCTAATTAGCATGAAATTTAATGAGAGGCTGGAAGCTCCCCTTTGGGCCCTGGTGATAGTCACTGCTGTCCTGCCGGGGAAAGAACCAAAACTGTCAGGGGAGCAGTTCTGCCCATCTAGGCACCAGAAAGGTATCTCCCACATGAGAACTGCTCCCTGATAACCACTGACCTCTTGAGAAATGGAGCTCAGACCTTGATCCATGCACGGTGTGGTGCTGAGGAGCTCGATGCATGTAATACGATGCTTCAAATCATCAAAATGGGTAACACGTCCCAGGGAAAGTTACAAACTCTTATTTCCTGAGAAAAATCCTGAGATATTAAGTGTCTGCCATGCTTTGCCTCAGTTTTCTTTACAATCTGTCAAACATGTTCTGCTATTTCGCAGGAGATTTAGACTGACAAATATGAAACTGCAATTGCAGTTGCGTCCAGAGTAAGGTCCAGAAATTAAGGATCCTCAGCAACCCACCTCTACCAGTGACCGAAAGGCAATATTTAGGCAGTATAATCTGCCTAATAATAGGCAATATTTAGGAATATAAAGAAGAGAGGAACATATCATGATTACTCCTAAAGGTAGGATACTTTTCTGAGACAGAAGTGCATCTTTGTGGTTCCTACTAGTCATATTCTGAACTAGTGAATAAAAACAGCAACACTGCTGTTTCAGGACAAACTAGAAGAAAATCAGCATTGGCATTAGCCTTCCTATTTTGTCCAAATTGTTGGACCCGCTGCTGTAGCAATCATCTTCAAGAGTCCAGCTGTGTCTGAGAAGCATAGCTCTCCATTACTCCACAGGTCCTCACACTGTGGGACTGAGTGTCTTTTTGTCCCTGTCTGGAGTGTCTATGGTTTGGTATCCTAATTCCAGCATGCAGAACAAAAGGCAATGCTGTCATGTTATTCTGTATGCATTGAGTCTTTCTTTATGTTTAATCCTATCAAAACCAGCTTTCCATAATTACTCTGTCATTTGATTTTGGTACCTAAAATTATAAGCAAAGTGTCCTACCTTTCTTTGAGTCCTTGTAATTATCTTGCAGACTGAGGGACCTGAGCAGTTAGTGCCCTGACCCACACAAGAGCTCAGCAATGAGTGAGAACCCACCTGCCACTCTGACCACTACAGATGCTCCAACTGGTCCTACCACACCACGCAAAGGGCCTCCCAAGTTCAAGCAGAGACAGACAAGGCAGTTCAAGAGCAAGCCTCCTAAAAAAGGAGTAAAAGGGTAAGAGCGTTCACAACCCCTAGGGCAGGGGGACGAGGGCACCTTTCCTGCCCGTTCAGAATCTGGGGGAACTGTAGGGGTGGCAGCCCATGTCCCAGGGCTCTGCACCGGGGGACCTTCAGCAATGGCAATAAACCATTTTCATCATGTCACTGCTAAGCAAGGCTCCTGAAGCGCCACTGATCCCAGGAAGGAGCCAAGAGGCTTCCCCATGATCTCAGGGAAGGTCTTACGTTGTCACCTCTCCTGGCCTGGCCCCAGCCCAGAGCTGCTGCTCCTTGTCCACTGCCTTCCTGGACAGGGTAACTTGCGTCATGGGCAGACTCCTCTTTCCTGGTTGCTGCCAGTCCAAGCTGACCCCTTGTCCACTCTTTTCTCCCGTAGGTTTGGAGATGACATCCCAGGCATGGAGGGATTGGGGACAGGTAAGCGCTGCAAGATGTTTTTGTTACAGATCTCTTTTAAAACAGCAAGTGCAATCACACATCTGCATGAGAGAGGGCAATCTGCGGAGTCAGGCAGCAGCATCACTCCTTGGTCTCTCAGCGGTTCCCAGGACTGTGGGAGAAGCCTAGCACTCCCTCCACAAGCTGTCATACTTATGCTCACATACACAACAGCACAGAAAGGCCATTGAGGCATACTTCCATTTTTTAAATAATTTCACTTGGCTGCAAATGTGCTTGTTTGTTTTCTGCTAATACTCTGACTAAAAATTTTGGCAGCAAGAGGTTTCAAATAAATACCAAATTTTAAGTTATTAATACAGGAAATTCACAGGAACTAAATCTCAGCTAGTTAACTATTTGAGTTATCACCAGAATCTTTGTTTTCAGATTTTTTTGTACCCACCTGGCATTGAGAAACACACACATGCATTGAGAAACACACCTGTGACAAGTCACAGCTTCTTGGGCTTCAACCACAGCTATCACAGCACCTATCAATGAATTACAGATCGTGAATGTTGCAGACCAAATTATTCAGCATCTGATTTAAGACAACACATGTCTTTAAGAGATCACAGTCTACCAAGGGGAAGTTTAGAAGAAAAGCAGAAATCACATAACAGAGGCTAGTTTCACACCAGTCTACATAGTCACTGAAGAGAGTATAGAATATGTTGCTTTCCTCTTGTACCTATGAAAAGGTGCACAGGAGAAAATACAGTGATCTGAAGGGCATGACTGCCCACTTAATTTTCAAGGAAAGGTCCATTTTTCTTCCCATCTCTTAATGTTTCCTTTGTAAATCTAAAAGCCTTTTTATTCAAACAGAAGAAATCTAAGCTATGCAGTGACCAGAACCCATTCTCTCTCTTTTGCAGATATCACAGTGATTTGCCCATGGGAAGCTTTCAGCCACCTGGAACTGCACGAGCTGGCCCAGTTTGGGATCATCTAAAGCCCCAGTATCTCTCCTGCTGTCACCTGGTGGCTCCACAAATTCTAGCATGGTCTTCATCACCTTTGACACTTACTTTTGGCCCTCGCACCCATCAGCTGACACTTTACTGCTCATGGGCAGAGTGGCTTTGTAAGCGTGAACTAGAAGCAATTTCTTTGCAGATCAGAAAAGAAGTTATTCAGGATCTTGAACAGACCTCATGCTTCATGTGATGAAGCTACTGAAAATGTCTCAGTAGGGCCCTGTAAAATAGCCTGTCTTATCCCTCTGCTGCCGATCTTCATGTGCGTGAAGAAAACGGGATACTGCATTTGAATTTTTCCCTTAATTAGCTCAGATACTCTGTTCATGAATGTGCATGTACATCCATACCTAATTATACCATGCCCATCCTTTTTTTCTTCCTTCTCTCCTTGACAGCTTTTTATATAGGTTTTCTGCAGGCATGTCCCTATGTTATCTGAGACATCAATTAGTTGCTCAGAATATATCTGTAGAGGATAGAGTAAAAGAATCCCCAGTCCAGACACTAGGCCATTTTGCAGTAGGAGGCCTTCCCCCAAGGGATCACCATAAGGAATCACTAAGATTTATCTCATCAGCAAAATGGCTTGGAAATATTCCCTTTGTTGTACTACTCAGCAGCCATGAGATGCTGGCTGTTGGAATAATGTTAAATGAAAACTTGTGGTATCCAAGATCAACCAGGAATGAATTATCCTACCAGTCACTCCTCTCACACTCAGGAGTCCTTGAGATTCTAAAGAGATTCGCCAAAGGACATTGATTTCCCTCTCTTCCAATGAGAAACCTCTATGAAACACTTGCACTGTCCCCATGTCCGTACATAGCTATATGAGGTGTTTTCCTCCTCAGGACATATTTGCTGTTAAGGTGACAGAGAATCATTACAGTTTGTCACTAGGCAGTGCCAGTAATCCAGCCCCATCCAGAACAGCATGGTGTTGTATTAGTTGCCTCCTCTTCCTTGTATTTTGCATAGGGCAAGTCTCCCTTCATGCCACCCACGCTGGGTCCTGCTCATCACAGAACAGGAAGGTTTTTCTCTCCGCCCTGTGGCAACTTCATGCTCTAGAGCTGGCTTGGAGAGGCAGCCCAGTGGCTCTTTCCCAGGGAGAGAAAGCAGGCGGCAAGGCTGGGCTATTGATATGTAGGCAGTCACAGGCTGATTCCTTTAACCTGACTGATTTGTACCATTCTGGTCCCTGGCAGCCTGAGTGCTGGTGAGTGCTGAGGCACTTGCGCCTGCCTAAACGATCACAGAAGGCCCCAAGAGAAGGGCTTTTGTTTTGTTTGGAGGCAAGGGGCAAGCATTGCTACAGCTTTGTGATATTCATGAGATTATAATTTTAGTCATTGCCTTCAGCTTCACAAAGCTCATTTACATAAAAACGACTTCCATTCAGTTTATTTCTCTGTGTTGAACATGTTCTTGGGAATAAGGAACGGTTGTGGTGAGGAGAGCAAGTCCTTCTGTTCATAGTCAGGTGTAGTAAAGATCGACCCCCATCCATAAAGCATTGCTATAAATCTGTAGCTGTGCTATTGCTATCAGCTACTGTCATCCTCAAAATAAAAGCTAACAGTTTTCTTTTAAAAAATAGCTTCAACACCAAAACTAAAGGAAATTTTGTTGGCAACCTAGAGTATGGCTTTTATTTTTCAGCACTTCTGCCATTAGAAATAGCAAAACAGAGAGGCAGTTCAGAACAGCAGCACGATCACTGCACACGAGGCAGGTATCATTTGGCTAATTGCAGCACCCAGCTATTTCCTTTGGCAGAGACAATCTGTCCCCTCTGCTTACCCCTCTTCTCTCAGGCCTTGTAAAGCTTTTTTATTATTATTTTCCTATGTGTTCTGTGTAAAAGTGACATTTTATTTAGCTTTTACTTGTAGGAGACTGATTTCATCTTTTTTCGAACTCATGTCCTAGTTCTCTTCTTTTGTGATTAAATGTGTATGTTCCTATGTTAATGCTCTTGTGCTTTCCCTCATGTTATCTGTCCTGTGGCATGTGATCCTTATTTCACCTTATCAATCTGTTCTCTTTTTATAAACTATTTGAAAAAAAAAAAAAAAGACCCAGTGGATCCAGTTTTGGATCATGCAAGAATCTTGCTGGCTGCTTCAATTATCACTGAGTTGTTCTGTTTTTAAGCAGGAGTATACTAAGAAGAAAAACTTTAAATTTGTCCTTTCGCTCTTTTTTTTCATCCCAGGCCTTGAGAAAGCAGTACAAAAATAGTGAGATTAACCTGACAGTAGATACAGAGATATCAAAAAAAATCTCCTTAGTCCAGGGACTGAAGCATTTCAGCAAACAAGAAGATACTGGTATAGTTCTACCTCTCTGCCTGCCATATTCCTTGCTCCCATCACAGAACTACTCAATTCTCCTTCCTAAAACAGACTAATAGCACACACATACCCTAGCTCTCATGCATGAATGAAGAGCTTTTTCTGAAGATATTTTGAGTCACCACAGCTTGTTAGTTATTTTTAAACTTTTTTTTCTATGTATTAAAAGGAATTATATTTATTTCTTGTAAGGAATTCTGAGAATTTAGGGTAGAGTCTTAAAACATCCTCACAATTGTTTTGTTGGAGGTTCTGAGGATTTCTCTAAGGAGATATATTCCCTGGAACCTTAATTTAATTTCTCAAGCCATGAGAGTTGGCTGTGATAAAAGGAAGTAAGGGTATCTAAATGGATCTTGAAGGTCTTCAGTCTATATATATTGTAATACGTTACTCTCCGTTCTTTTACTATAAAACAGATCAAAAGCAATAAAAAAAGAATAAAAATTATTTTAAAAATTCTAAAAGTGTAATTTGTTTTACTTACAAAATATATTCAGAGATATTCAGATGACTTAACTTCTCATTCTAAAATCTTTTAATTGGGAAAGCTCTGGCAACCATTTGCCTTGACAGAAAACTCGCTACTTTATCTCCATACAATAGGCAATGAAGTCTTGTGGTATCATCTGAAAAGCAGATGTTCTCTGAGTGATGATTTGTGTATTCTTGAGCTGAAATCTTTGACCAGCTAGGTCTGTTGGGCCCCTGTATGCAACTGGATGCCAGTATGTTTCCACCCCATAGCAATAAATGACTCAGACATGTGAGTACCTCTCAGCTTCTTCTCAATGCCTATGACTGCAAGATAGAGCTGCAGACTATGATCTTCCATTGTTTGTTCTAGCGAAACTTTCTAAATGTTCATATAGGTCAGCCTCAGAAAGGTGTGGAGTTTTTTTTTTTCCCTTGGTGTCATCTTCGGAGGTTTTTTTCTCTTTACTTAATCACTGACTGTCTAATGCAAAGTCTTCTGGCTTTGAATGTTTTCTATCCTGTGAGGCACAAACACCAGTTAATCACGAATCTTTCTTGGCTTGGTATAATTCTTTTCCTACACCAGTTAATCAGAAATCTTTCTTGGCTTGGTGTAATTCTTTTCCTAACTTCCCACTTTGAAAGCCAGTAAAACCTCCTTTCATGTGCTTAGTGCTATTTAGTAGGACCAGCTTTAAAGCTGGATTTAGCAGATGCCTGGACAAATTATGTATCACACCAAGAGTGCCCTAGAAGATGAGTCACGTCCTCACTATCCTCGTCTTCACAGCAGTGGACAGTGAGTCAGCTAAGTAAATCTAAATCTCTACAGGAAAAGATGAACTTTGGGAAAAGCAAGAACATGCCTCTTACTTTTTCTCTCATCAACTGTCTAAATCATCTAACGAATATTGATTTTTTAAAGAAATCTTCAGCATAAATTGGGTTCCTTAAGAGACCTGAAACACTTGGTGCAAGATTTCTGTCCTCCAGTCATGTGCAAATCTGGGCCTCACTCAGTACCAAGTCATTATCACATTTTTCTATGATGTCAGTCAATCTTGTATAGAAGTATCACACTCATGCTAACATATGTGCTCTGACAGTAGCAGTGTGTGCTGTTTGAGACATTTTTCTATAATATAAATGTGAATCTGAGACTGACAGAGAGTGAGCTCAATAGTATCCGTTATCTTTAGCTCTCCAGTACCTGCTTTTTGACTTAGTACTTAGCATTATGACTTTATCTTTAAAATACAGCTCACAGATTTCAGATGCAGCTGTGAGTACCCACTATTTATGGCAGTGAAATTCACGGGAGAATTTTTACACCTTGTTGCTCCTGTTGTGTGAAATGAATACTTGCACTATGAAAGCTTGCTGACTTCAAGCACTTGCAAATATTTTCTTGTCTCCAGCGTTTTTCCGAGGCTTTCTCTCATATCCCTTTAAGTATGAATGATGGGGCTAAGTACAGTAGTTACCTGCATACATACAGAATACACCAGCCTGCATTATGCATGGGAAGATCAGGGAAGGGGCACACAGTCAAACTTCCTTGTCTGATGTAGGTTTGGAGCAGGTCTCTGGTACTCTGCAGACTCAAGATGGTCGTGGGCATGTAGGTGTTGGAAAAGCCCATGGGAAGGAAAAAGTTCCTTAAGAACATGTTAGTGCACTAGGTGGACAGCCCAAGTCACCTCCAACAACTGCTACAGGAGAGACAACATCTCAGACCCCAAAAGGTATCAGGTGAACACAGGGATGCTGTGAAGGCCCTGCTCTGTGAGCTGCCTGCCAGAGCAATATGCCCAGTCCTGCCCTTGTGAACGTGTCGGACAGGGTACGGCAGATAGCAAAGGAGCACTCACTGGAGCTCCAAGATTATCATAGTAATGAGGAAAACCACCTGCACAAGGCGCAAATCATTTACATGTGGCATCACTGAGTTGGTTGAACATATTCCGTAACAACAGGTCTAGCTCCATCTGGGAGGACTAAAGAATCCAGGAAAAAAGAGTGCTCAGGCTGAAGTGCATCAAATTAAACAGATATCTTTAGAGGTCCCTTCCAACCCTAAGTATTCTGTGATCCTGTGATTCTGTGAAGTAAAGCATAGCAGGAAAAAAGAATGGAAATCTCAAGCCTGTTAACACTCTTTTCAATGACAATTAATAGCCATTGAATTAGGGTACTAAACTCAGATTACCTTGGAGGAATGATCTCTGAAGATTTACAGTGAGTGGGTAGATACACAGAAGGTTATAAGCAGACAGGAGACTGTGCCAATTCCGAGCTGTGCAGTGACTTCTACCTGACAAGTGACCTAAGAGACGAATTTACCTTGCTTCAACAGCATCTCACATTGAATTCTTCATGCATAAGGTGAAGGCAAGCTCATTCTCATCATCTTCCAAATTAGCGGGGTACAAGTCCACTCTAAGCTGTACTCCAGACAGGCATCTTGCATCCTTGTAGCTGCAGGCATGTGCACAGCCAGCTTGTATTTGCACTGGGAGAGACGGCTGAGTGTCTGAAAGCAAAAGAAATAAAATATCAGCTGGCCAACAACTTGGGATACAGCAAACAGTTTTAGATCTGTCTTTAGCAATCAGTACTAGAGTCCCTTGCTGGGATCAAGGACTCTTTGTGATAGGAACTTTGTAAAGACACCACAGGAAGCTAATTAATTGGTAGTAACTGGTCTCTAAGCCAGCATGTTAGCTCAGCCTGTGTATACTGAACTTCAGCAATGAGGGAGAACTTCAGAAAAAAAAAAAAGGCACAAATGGTTGAAGAGGTAATTACACAGCGAAATTACATATACAGGTAGGTTGAAGACCGCCTACACTGAAGCTTCAGGGAACAATCCTTTCAAATATAAATCTTCAGCATAGAAAAGATCTGGTAAGCACCAGTTCCAGAGGAGAGCAAGGGGAAAGGAAATTAGCAATGAAACTGCAATGAAACATGGCCAACAAAATGAAGCAGTTATAGACTCAGGCTACCTAAACAGAAATTGCACTACAAGGAGCTACGTTATGAGAAATCTGAGACGATCTTAACACTCTTGCTTCCACATCCACAAAGCAGCATTTAGCTCTAGGCATTCTGAGTTTGGAGGTAGATAAAGTGTCAACTTTCAAAGCACACCCAGCTGACAGAAGGGGTAGGTAGAGGAAGGAAACATACAGATAGAAGATGAAAAAAAAAGAAGTGCGAGAAAGCCACAAGAATCAAGGAATTTGCTCTAGTATGCAGAGCACACTGAAACAACCAAGTGGAGCTGTCATTCCATATGGGGGTGGGTGTAAGGTGCAAATAGCAAAGGAAGACAAATATTACCTAGGATGATCTATGGAAAAGCAATCTGAACGTAAAAAGACAGTAAAATTTAAACTAGATGTCATCAAGAATCCTTCCTTGGGAAAGCTGGCCTCTTCTCCCACGGGAAGCAGGGAAGCTGTGTTATTTGGAACATTTGCAGCTGTACTGTAGGAAACATTCAAGAATCCCCTACAGAGAATGAATGATTCATCTGGACTGAATCATGCATAATTCCAACAGTAGGCAAGACAGTCATATTGGGCCATCACCATTGCTACTTTCTCTCAAGCTACACAGTATAGAAACTACAGAAAACATTTTTTTTCTTGAAATTTATACTTACTCATTACTCATTATTCATTGCTCTTATCAAAGTAACTCTGTTCAGCAGCTGTCTTAGGCTTCCAATAACAAGACACAAACAGACCTATAAAGAAGTTGAAACATTTTAATGTGATTGAAGAAAAACTTTTGAGGTCAGGCTTCACCCCTCCTCCTTGTTACCTGTCAGGATTTCTTATTTTTAGGACACCCAAAATAGCAAGTATAGAGACTATTGGCTCAGACACACATCCCTGTTCTCACAGAAGGGGCCCTCCAAGCCATGGTAGTCACTGGTTACCTGCCCTTCACTCTCAGCCCAACAACTCAGGTCACATCCCACAGCCACAGGGCTGTTCACCCACCCTTCCCATTCCACTGCAAAGAGTAGAGTTGGTCCAAATGGCCTCCCATTTGCCATGGGTGTGTAGCTACAGAAGTGTAATGTAGACACACATGTGGTAACTCAAAGACCTCAGCAACCCTTTTGACAGCCGATGCCAGGGCATACAGTGATATTGGGCAGCCATCCCCACATAGTGTTGCCCCCTTGCTGGGCTTGGTGCCAGAGGGCTAATGTGGAGGCCACAAGGGCTAGCACAGAGCCCATGAGGACTAGCACGGCACCCGCAAGGGCTAGTATGGTGTTCTCCACACAAGGAGGCTCCCAGGGCCCAATAGCAGCAGGACAATTCAGCACCGCCTCCGCACTCTGCCCACCAGCAAGAGCTGAAATCCACATCTTTTGCATTTTGCTTTCTCATTTCTAGAGTCACCTCCAGACTTGCCAGGCTTTTTGCATCTCGCCACACCAGCTGCACGCTCTCTGCATGCTCGCTGCCCTCACGCTGTCTGCTCTCACTTCTCCCTCTGCCTCCCCCTGCCCTTTCCTGCAGCGTTGGCCTCCTCCCTTCTGCCCACTCCACCTCTTCCTTTTCTGCCAGCTAACACAGTGCAACTTGCCGCTGATAACAGCCAGCCTGGTTCTCCTCACACCCCCATATCCCTAAGCTCTTCTACAGGGCTCTTCCCTATAGTGTTGCTGCCCTATGCTGGGGGAGCAGCTGCGGGAGGGAAAGGATGTTATCGAGGGCAAACAGAGCAAATGCAGCCAAAAGACATTTTCACTTTACTGATGAGCAAGAAATTTTTCTTGTAATAAAAGAGTGGGATTTTATCTCATAGATACCTTTAGTGCCATATTTCTTCTGTTTGGAAGATACAAGATGCACCTCCTTAAAGGCAATGCTATGCTATGTAATGGTTTTCCTTGCCTCCAGTCTAGGATGATTCTTCTGAAACAGGGAAGAAAGCTTTGCAGCTTTATGTCAGCCACATAACCTGCTTGCATTCATTCATGCTAATGCTTAATTCCTCCTTTAATCTTAATAAACTCTTATGGCACTAAGATACATGCGTTAATTCCTTGCCTCAAAGCCAGAAGTCCCTCAAGTTTTTCCGCTGACTTCCACAGGTTTTGGATCAAGTCAGGCTCAAAAAAAAAAAAAAAAGAGAAAAAAGAAAAAAGAAAAAAGAAAAAATAAGTATTTTATGTTCCTTAAGAATTCTGTGCCGCAAACTCTGCGCTTCCCCTTCTCTTACCATTCCTAAGATGGGCAGCCATAAGACTTTCTCAGATTTGTTCTGTAAAAGATGTAGAAGCTTTGACCATCGTTTGTCTCACCCTTCCAACACGTATCTTTTCTGCTGTTCCTGTGTATATAAAACCTTCACTCAGGAAAAAAATCAAGCAGTGGTTAGCATCTTGGGTGTCACGCTAGCTATTTATTCAGGATAGCTACTTTCGGATGTCTGGTCTCACACAAACCTTATCTCTTGCTCTACCTACATTAAACAATTTTTTAAAAGTTTCCCAAATTTATACGGAGGAAAATGATGGAAAACAAGCACAATATGAACTAAGTCACAGGCAGGAGGAAGTTTCTGCTATCTCTATAGAGCCAATATTATCTTCTGCTGAAGGAAAATTCATATTGTGGAACCACCTGGGATTTCTTTCTGAGCCCCAAAGAAAGATGGCCCCGGTGGACCAGTAGTACAAATTTTCTGGTTTGCTCTCAAACTAATAGTAGCTGCAGGCTACCCAATAGTGCAAACAACCATTCACTGCCCTTCATGTATCTTCAGTTGACATCTGTTGCAGAGTTGCATTAGCTTAAAAAGTTACTGCTCGTTGTTTGGGTTACAGCAGGGGACCTCTTTGGCTGCTCCAGATGCAAAGCGAAACACGGTCTGCGGTAGCTTCTGCTCTCATGCATCCTTCGTGCTCGCAGCAGGTTCAGAGCCCAAGCGCAGCTCACTGCTGCTGCGCAGCTGCTGAGCAGGGCTCGGTCACCTGAAATGGCTGGATTGCATGGAGTCACTGAGCTATAGCCTCTATTCGGTTTACTAAAGAGATTTTTAAAAGGCTATCTGGTCAGACTCTGCAATATCTTCAAGGAAACAGATTTCTGATAGGAGAAGAGTTTTGCCTCCAGGCAGCAAAAGTAAAATTAGATCCAGTGGCTGGAAACTAGTGTTTGACAAGCTCAGATAAGAACCACGTTGCTCGTATCTGACAGAGGAAACAATGAACCTCAGAAACAAATTCTCACATGATCTGTGCCCCACATGCCTTCAAACCAAGCCCATGTGGCAGGATAGAGAATATGCTGTGGCTGACACCTGCGGCTCAGGCAGGAGTTCAAAGCTCCTGCTCAGGGCTGCTGGAGAAGTTTTCAAGTCAGTGAAATACAGGAGGGCACTAGGACGATCCCAGCTGGTCTTGATCATCTCTCACCCATCCCGACCTCTCACTGCAGTAGCCGGAGCCCAGAAGCCACACAGAGCTGTGTTTGGACATGATAGTCTTCACGTTCACACATAAGCACAACAAAACCGTTTGGAAAATGGACATGAGCACACGCATTATACAAATGTTACTGAGTCTGACACAGACCCTGCAAAATTTCTAACCTGCTGCTAAATGACAGACAGAATAGGACTTCATTGCTGTCTTCTGCATGTCCAGCTTACATCAGAAATATTTGGAAAAGCATAGAAAGATTAAAATGTCTCTAGCAAAGCAGAAATAAAGATTGTTCAAGCAAAATATTCTGTCTCCAGCTGTAGCCAATAACAGATGCATAGGGGAAAATACAAGAAGGCAGCAAAATATAACAACATATCACTAACATGATCAAGTAGCTTCCAGGGATTGCACTCAAAGAGATGCTTAGCCAGAGAGGATGTATTTGTATTTCATAGCACTTGGTAATTATTTTTTATGACTCAGTCCAGAGACTTACTGCAACAATATAAACCCTTAGTAGCCACCACATCCTGTGGCAAGTTCACACAATATACCTGTCCATGTCTAACAGAGAACTAAAGAAGGGTCTCTTTTTGGATAACTCTGATCATAGGAAAAAATTATATTATTTTTCCTTGTTGATCCTTTTCACCTGCAAGTTTCCTTGATACTTGCCTTTGGAGAGATAGTGATAATGATATGCTGGCCAAAGCAAAGTGTCCCTACTGTTTTCCTAGTGCCCCAGGGCGGAGAATACCTTTGGCCACTTCATGGACAATAAACGATAGAGTCCAGGTTAGAATATTGCTGCCTGAAAAATACTAAAAGCTCTAAATCCTTCTTCACTTGGGAAGGTTGCAAAACTTTACCTTTAAATAGGTTACAATATGTTACAGTAAGTGAGGGTTGAAGGTTGTCCTTTTATTTTTTTTTAACTTGGCGAAGAGCAGCATTTCAACACTTCAGATAAGGCATGGTGGAAATTAGCAGAAGTTACTGGAAGCCTGCCAGGTAAGATAATCTTTACAATTACTGCATGCTCCTAGTAGTCTCAAAATAAACAAATATGACCTTCCCCAGGACAGAGTGTCAATCTCCACTGCTGAAAATGGACTTGTTTACCTGAGTCCCCATACATTTACTATAACTGGTAGCAAGGCCAATTTTCTTCTTCCTTTAGAACAAGCTGAGCTTCTCTTATATGGCCTGCCTGGAGGGAGTGTGTTACACAGTAACGTCTGGGATGTACTGGCAGAATTTGAGCTGCTAACAGATGAAATCAAGGCAAGTTTGGTCTGGTTTCCCCCTCACATTTTTATAGGACTTCTTATACTCACAAATATCAGAAAGTTCCCTTTTATAACAGTGGTATGCCTTAAAAGAGGCTATAAAAATGAGCCCTAAAAACTCTGGCAAAGCCCTGCCAGCCTGTGCTTATTTCTGAAGCCCTGGTGCAGTGGTGAGGCAGGGCCAAGGGAGGGTGCCCCCTGCCACAGCGTCACCATCCCATCCTGCCACCCTTTGCCATCCTCTAGCCTTCATCCTTCTTGGTTGGGCATCCTTTTGTTGCTCTGTAAGTCCATCAGAAAGCAGGGAAAGGAAATCTGGAGCAGCCCCTGCATTCCCAAACGCACTGCCAGAAGAGCCTGGCTGCATAACAGCTGCCTCACAGAGTCATGGATGGCAAGTCCTCGCTCACCACATCCTTGAACATTTTCCTCATTGGTGGTGCTCAAAGTTCCTCATCCATAAAAATATTCAAGGAATTTTTAAAAGATAATGAGAGAGGAACCGCAGGGTTGCTAATGCCTGACATCTGAGTGTGGGCTGGAGAAAGCCTTAGTCCCACCTAACCCTGAGCCCAGCATGAGGGACGGGAGCAAGACCCTCCCGTCCAGGGCCATGAACAGCACAAAGTGGGCCGGATACTCATCCACTATGCCCAGTGCTTATCTCCTACATGCAAACAGTGACCTGTGCTAAAATAAATGCCACATTTTGGAGAGAACTTACGTGCACAGTTTTATAAGACTGATTTTATCTTGTAGCTATTCATTTCAGTACTGTTACATAAATAAGAACTTATTCTTACTGGAAGAAAAGAAAGGGGGCTTTTGGGAAACTATAATCATATTCTTAGCACTACTAGGTATTATCTGAGTTGTCCACATCTGTAAACGAATGGCAGTTTGGTCCTGTTTAGGCCAGTGAAATCATAGTCATGATTTTGCTTAACATAAGCACAGAGATACAAATAGCTTATTTATATTTATTTTGTTTTCTGACCTCTCTAAAAATAAGACTGCGTGACTTTGCCAAAAGTTAAAAATACAGTTAAAGAAGAAACAGCCACAGACTGCTCCTAATCCCAAGTCAAAATAAAACTAGCCACAGCAGAGTGGCTACTCTGGCCTACTCCACAAATATGAACTCACCTTACCTCACCTCCCGAAGTTGTTGTTTCAAATGACAAAGTATATTCATAAATTAACTCATTATCATGCACTAAAGGCCAATTAACCCTTTTGCTCTATATCAAGTTCATTTTGCCATACATCCACTGATGACTTGACTTAAAAAAAAAATCTTACTTTCTTCTTCAACTAAGCTATGATTGCCTATGTGGATACATCACCCTGGTCTCACTGCTGAGAGAGATGCTGCACCCCAGGAATCTGCAAGGCACCAGGAAAATGAGAATTATTAAATGATTTTCAGTCTGTGGTCCCCAGTCACCACTATTTCTAAAGGGTCCAGGAAAAACAAGCAAAACGACCCTGACTCCTGTCACTAGGCTTTAGTTTGATAGCCAGGGATTCCATTAGAAAAAATCTGGAAACATATTGGAAAAACATAAAAGACCTCATCTAAGGTTAAATATAAGGTAGAGAAGTCCATGCACCCATCTAAAGAGCATGAACCTACTTCACATATACCACTTTCAAGATTAGAAGCATTCCAATGAGCTGCAGCATGAAATTCTCTCTGGTGAATGTACTTTGCTTCTCAGCAGCATTTTGTATCCCTTGCAGAATTCTCACTGCTGCAGCTATTTTCTCAGCAGCCTCTACACCAGATAGTTTAAAGCTAGTTCAGTGTTTTCACCACCTTTCCTGTGCTACTTTATGTATCTGAGCCATTGGCATTACCTGAGGGGTGAATGTAGGGAGGATGGGACTAAACTCATCCCAGTGGTGGCCAGTGACAGGGACAAGGGTAATGGGTACAAATAGAAACACAGGAAGTTCCATCTCCATATGAGGAAGAACTTCCTTCCTGTGAAGGTGACAGAGCCTGGAACTGGCTGCCCAGAGAGGCTGTGGAGTCTCCTTCTCTGGAGATCTTCGAACCCGCCTGGATGCCACCCTGTGCCACATGCTCTGGGTGTCCCTGCTGGAGCAGTGGGGTCGGACTAGATGATCTCTAGAAGTCCCTTCCAGCCTCAACCATTCTGTGATTCTGTGATTTCTCTGTGTCAGGTGGCTCTGCTTTCATGTTCCAAGTAGAAACATTATTGAACTCTTTGTTTCTGCATTGTAGACTTGTTTTGCTGATTACCAAGCCAGCTCAAAATCTTCCTGACTCATCAAGCATTTCCAGGTCCACTCCATAGTATTCCAGCCTGGGTACAGCCACCTTGTGACAGACAACACCCCAAAACAATCCTCTGCTGGGTTAATATTCATCATGATGGGTTAATATTTGTCATATCACTCGTTTGGTGAAGAAGCAGGCAACAGAGCTCTGTCTATGGACCACAGGACTAATGCACACCAAGACAGGTCTGGTTTGAGAAATGGTCTGACTATTACTTTGTCACAGCAGTCTGCCCAGCTAATTTAGCGCTACAGAGATGGAGTTGCTAGTGAAACTAGTGTACTTTTCGCCGGATCCAAACAGCTGTCTCTGCCTAGCATTGCATAGATATTC
>NW_010580239.1:140880-168850 GCF_000705375.1 Tinamus guttatus
AGGACCGCCCCTGCCCGGGGGAGGAGGGCGGGTGGCGGGGACGTGTGGGTGGCTCCCAGCGCCCAGCCCGGTCCTAACTGAGCACCGTGTTTCTTAGTCTGCAGCAAGGCAGGTTTTTTGAAGAGTGTCAGAAGGCTGGGAGAGGAGTAAGCCACAGAGAGCCCCCTTAGTCGGTGAGCAGTGGAATTCAGTAAGTTTCCCTTGGTTCGATTTCCCTGTCTCTGTGCTCAGAATAATACCACTGCTGTCACAGCTCGTGCTGTTTTGTGGGAAAATTCCACAAAATCTGTATTTCTGCTCCTTGTTTTAAAAGGACCACTTCACTTTGTGGCCTAGCCCTGTAAAAATAATGGCAGGTGCTCCTCAATGTTGCTATTCATTTGAGGGAGTTAATGATCACCTTTACTATCACTTTTTTCTCCACCTACTCTCCCATGCAGACAAGAAAGTAAACATAGTAGTGAAACAGATTTCTGCCAAAATAATAAATGAAGTGGAAAAGAAGGATTCAGACATACGTATTTTATTTAGAGATTTATTGCATGAGAATAGGATGAATATTAGTGCTGTACAAGACAAAGAGTGTGAATAAAAAGTTGGGAAACAATGGTGGACAAGAGAAAGCTTTGCCTTAGGCAACCAGGAACAATATGAGAGTAAATAGCTACACCAATTCAATTCTTATTCAAGCTATAACATAAATAAAAAAGAGGCTGTTTCCCCTCTCTGATAGGAAATAGGAGTAAGCTGTCCTGCTGTGGAATCTTAATTTTATATTTTCAGGATGACAATCCTATTCGTTCATTTGTGATAAAAGATACTCAGCAGTGTACAGTTACTGCAGATTAGGAGACTTTCACTGGTCCCCTGACACATGTACTTTACGATCACAAGGGTGAAAGACGGATGATGAGGGAAAAATACATTAAGGCTCATGTAACTGCCAAGCTCTAACCAGAATCTGAGCTAAGTCTAGTTGTAATTTATGGTTCTTGACCTAGACAAGTAATTACGCATGTATGAACTTAATATGAACATAAATGAACAGTCCCATCTTGCAGCCTGTCCTTGATCATCAATTACTCTTTTGTCTGGATTGTATTAGAGTGTCAGGTATCCAGTAGAATTAGTATCAACTAGAATTACAAAGAGGTGCAGCACTTCTGTTTTTTAATTCATTTCCTTTTTATGTATGATACAATCTACATTTTAAACCAGATTCTTAAGGTGAAAACATTTTATATTAAGACAGTCTTTTGTTTGTTGGGCAAAGAAATAGCTCTAGAGACCAGGTCTAAAACTGATTAGAAAATTTTCTGTCAAGATAGGTTTTATGGTTACTGGTGTCTGCTGCAGACCCAAAGCAAATACAAAATAAATCAAATGGCCAGATTTCTATCTTTTGGTATGCTCTGGGTAAAAATCAGTTATAGATGGAATGTTTTTAGTAATTTTTTAAATATCTATGACACAGACAACTAATTAATTCTGGGCAGTGTAGTTTCTACACAGTGCTAGTACTACTACACTTTTCAAAGTTTTTTTTTCTGTCTGTCTGTTTTTCAAGTGGCTTCTCAGAGCTTTGAGGATTTCCCTGCTGACAAGCAAGACCTCCCACCTCCTCCCATTCCCTCTGCTTAGAGAACTTCTCATGCTTTACAAAACTGCTGATAGCATCAGGTTGCTACCTCTCCTGCTGCGCTAGCCAGCACCATCTCATTGTTGCATACTCTCTGTGTGATTATAGCTGCGTGCTGTTCTCTGTGTGATAAGTTTTGTAGGAATGTATTTGTTAGTTGTATAATGCTGCACAGTACAGATTTGGGCTCAGGCATTGACATTTTAAGTCTTAGTATAACACATTCCTATTAAAAGCAATAATAAATTTGGAAACTGCCAGTATTTTCTACAGGAGCTCAAAGAAACTGTTTCTTGCTTACAGTTAAAGTATGTGCTTTGTGGTTTAATGAATTAACTGGTTACTCAATGCTATTTTTAAATTCAGTGTGTTTTATAGGGTGGAGCACTGAATTTACATTTCAGTGAGATGTAACTTCATTATAGCATAGTTACATTAAGTTTTTGCAGGTGATCTCTGTGCTCCGCTTCTGCTCCAAGAGTAGAAGAGACTGTTATGAATATTTTTTTACTTTCTTTTAGATTCTGTTCATGCTGATCTTTTTCCAAGACGAAACAGATTCTCTTGTCATCTGGCTCAGAGAATGGTGCCCCATCTTAATGTGCCTCAAAATCTTCAGGGCTTATCCCCTGCAGGTCAGCTCTCCCTAGTGCACTGGCCACACCAATGTGAGGTCATCAGGGACAGAATTGAACACATTGGTAAGTTGTGTGTCATGCTTGAAATCTTGCAATGGGCAAAGAGGATGCACACCTGCAATGTAAAAGTAAAGCCAAGAATTTATTCTTGGTGTAATTGAAATTCTAAGAGTCATTATTAGACCATATCTAATTCTTATAGAAAGAAAAAGAATAATAATGCAGTTAAAGTTGTCATACAAATGCTTTACTTGCACCGTTTTCCTGGTGTTGTGCTCGTCCCTGCACTGCTTCTCCAAGTCCTAGGGTTGATCACTTTAATCTGATTGTGAGAGGAGTTGTCAGCACCTGGAGTCCTTTGCTGGGAGGAATATGATATTTGTATTGGTGATTTTTCTTCCTCATTTTACAATCCTCTCAAGGTCATTTTTATATATTTCCTGACATGCTTTTATACCTTCTCTTTCTTAATCAGTCTGCAACTCCATTTTACCTCTTACTATATATGTTGCCCTTTGCATATGTTAAATGCAATTTCCCTGTTCACTTCTTGTCCGACCAGTTTTGTCCAGCTCCAGGTGCATTTCTTTGAATGACCATGGATGAGTTGCTTAAAACCATGGGGTCACTAACGCCGCATCTGTGCCCCATCTCTTGTCATCCCCTGCCTGTGCAGAGCTTAGGGACAGGCAGTTGTTGAAACCCCCCATCTCATCTCAAGTCTCTCCCTTGGTATGTGCTGACATACAAAGTAAATTTTTATCTAATTGTCATATGAATCTCTCCCAGCTCTACTGTCAAAATGACCTGGACAGGTACTAAAATTTTGAACACGTTTTCTCTTTTTCTGCATAAAGCACCAAACTAACCAAGCCTGCCAATTGTGTTGGTTATGCAGTTCTGAGGACATTCTCCAAACTATTTGAAACAAAAAGGAGCCTCCTCATCCTTTATCTGGAGTTAAATAGGATGAATTGCTAAATTTTCAATGTCTCCTCTGTTTCACAACCAGCCAAATAAAATCTCCCTGCTTGTACTCCTTTTGTATGTCTCTTCTTTGTTTTTTTTTTATTATTTTTTTAGATTGGACACCCCCTAGGCCTGAGCCATTGTACACTCCAACAGGTTTGGAAATGAAGCCATCATACCAGGCTGCCGGCGAGGGCACTGTGATTTATCTGACAGAAGAAGGTGGGAGTGCTCTGAGAAATGTTGCTGTCAGTGGGGTGTAGCTCCTTTGTAAGCCTAATTCAAAACCTATGGAAATCAACAGGATCTGGGTATAAATCCTTTTCTTAGAAAAGGAATTCAGTTATGCAGCTGTACTTTCATCCGTTCATTCTGCTCATACTATTAATTATCTCAGAAGTTCACATCAAGCCATTGTTCTCAGTGAATAGCAGTGTGAATCACCCTGATCGAGTGTGTTATGAAATTTGTTATGAGTGCAGAAAGATTACTTAACATCAAAAGAGAAAGTGAAAAAGTTTTGATCTTGCAGTTATGCAGTTCTAATCTAAAGTTTGTTTTGGGAGAAAATGTTTTTTTCCTGTTTCCTATAGTGTTTTTTGTTTGTTTGTTTTTTAAAAGCCTTGTGAACAAAACAAAATATGTCCAGATTGGATCAGTGCTTGATTGCAGGCTTCTAAGTCTGGGAAGGACTAATTGGATGGAACTGACAGGAGGTAGCCTCAGCCCTGTTTCACTAGCTGATTATCAGGGTTCTTTATACTAGTTTTGTTTTTTGAGCTGATGCAATTGCCTTGAATGAACTTGCTGATTTTGAGCCCTGGACCACTTGTAGATAGAGAAGAAAGAATGATTCAGTTTTACAATTCTAGGTTAACTGGATATGGCAACAAAATTTTCAAATTTGCAAAACCAAAGGGTTGCTGACCTTCTTGAAGTCATTACCGCACCTGGTAAAGGTTTGCAATATACTGCAAAGCGCTGGTATTCTTTGACATCGTGTTTATTTAGTTGTTCCCTTCTGCAATATGTGTTCACTATGTGCACACAAATTGCCATATCTCGTACATGGCACTTCCTCCCTTTAAATTAAGTGCTGCCTCTGGCCAAGAAAATGGTAAATGCTCAGTAGCTGGAGAAGAACCTCTGCCTTCTGCAGCTGTTTTGCTAATTTATTTGTCTGGCAAGCATAAAGGTAAGGAGAAACATTCCCAGCTTCCTGCTTCCCCCCACCCCTGGAAAGGAGGACAATGATTTCTGTTGCTGTCTGTTAGTTGATGTTCTTTAAATTTTGGCCTGTGTTACTGCCTGCATGGTCTTAGTCCTTTTTGTGGGCGCAGATGGAGATGAGAAGAAGCTTTGATTACTGCAGGATTCTACATTTTCATGGCAAAAGGCTTTGCCACTATAGTGAACAGAGAGAATGCCAATGAATATTAAAAAAAATACTGCCTTGTTTCTGTAAACAGAGGATCCTTGCCTCTTAAAATTAGACCAAAACAGAAAATCTGAAACCTAAATAATAATGCCGTGGGCAAGAGTAAGGTCTTGCTGATGGCAAATTCAAGAGTTCTGCTTTTTAATGTACTTCAGCAGTAAAGAACAGAGTAAAAGTTTGAGTTGTGCCGGATGAAGTCATCTCATCTGAGGAACGCAGAACAAGGTAGCAAGTCCAGATGGCTGTTGTGTTTGAGACTCTTATTCCTTTCCTTTAGACGAGAAGAATTGAATGTAGGGATTTAAAAATAAACTGACGGCAATAAGCATGTAATTTTCAAGTAGAAAATTTCATTTCATTAATGAGAAGACCCAAGAGAGCTAGGAACCTAGGGTCTTTCTGCCTAACATAGCTGTTTTGCGTAAATAGAGAATATGAATCACTCTATATATATATATATAGAGAGAGAGAGGCACATCCTAGACAGAATCAGATTGCCCTGGATCCTTAAAGTTCAGGAATGGACAGCAAAATCTTTATATAATTTCTTGGAAGTTTACCCAGGTTTTATTTGAAGCTCAGCTTTATGCATTTGTCCATTTCTTTCTAGAATTTCTTTCTAGGAAGTTCTAGAAGAATACTAATATTCCCTAAAATGACTCAGACCAACAAAAAAATCTCTGTTTTTTGTTTTGTTGTTGTTGTTTTGTTTTTCTACTAGCTAACAAAGATTCTGGTTTTGTGTATTCTCGAGTCAGAGGTCTCTCCCCTTCAAAGCAGATCCATGAGAATGGGGACAACACATTGATCTTTGAAGCACGCTTTGAAAGTGGGAATTTGCAGAAGGTGGTCAAAGTGTAAGTTTCTAATCTTTTCTTCTTTTATTAAGACACAGTTATTACCACTGGCCTGCCATTGGTTTGTGAGCATGATATTCTGGGTTTGTTTTCAGTCACACACTGGTTGAATGAATTTTGAAAATAGTTTCAAATAGTCTTCTCATTAAATAATCTGATAGCCATTGCATGTGGTTGAATGGTTTCTCCAGGTGATAATCTCCTATGCAAATACACACACCTTTAAGTCCTTCCTTTTAAACCATAGCGTGGAGAGCTTTCTCTTAAGTCTAAATTATTACTAAAAGTCCTAAGGAAGAGATCATTTGCCTTGTTGGCAGACTTGGTCCAATTTGCCATCATTTTCTGGCATGGTCTGGATTTGATTTGATGGTGTCAGTCTGCTGGATTTGTACCCGATTCCGCACAGAGTGTTTTTTCCTGACGGTCTGTATTATGTGGCGCTGCATCGTGCTGCAGTGCTAACCACTGTCACAACTGTTCCTTTTTGTTTTTCTTTTTCCCTGCCTGCCAGTAATGAATTTGAGTACCAGCTGACACTGCGCACTGACCTCTACACGAGCAAGTACACGCAGTGGTACTACTTCCAAGTGAGCAACACGCAGGCCGGGATGCCGTATCGCTTCACCATTGTCAACTTCACCAAGCCCAACAGCCTGTACAAGCGTGGCATGCGCCCTCTCCTGTACTCGGAAGCAGATGCCAAGAAACACAACGTTGGCTGGAGGAGGACGGGGAATGAAATTAAGTATTACAGGAACAGTGCAGGCCAAGGTGGACGGCAGTATTTCTCACTCACTTGGACATTCCAGTTCCCTCACAACAGAGATACCTGCTATTTTGCCCACTGCTATCCTTATACCTACTCCAACCTTCAGGACTATTTGGTGTCCATCTCTAAAGATCCGGTGAAGTCCAAATTCTGCAAGATCCACGTCTTGTGCCATTCATTGGCAAGAAACATAGTGTATGTTCTGACAATCACCAACCCCCATGAAGGTGACACAGAAGCAAAGAGGAAGGCTGTGATATTAACTGCGAGGGTTCATCCAGGGGAAACAAACAGTTCCTGGATAATGAAAGGCTTTCTGGATTACATTCTTGGCAATTCAGGCAACGCTCAAGTGCTCCGGGACAATTTTGTCTTCAAAGTGATACCAATGTTGAATCCAGATGGTGTGATTGTGGGAAATCACCGTTGCTCTTTAGCAGGGCAGGACTTGAACCGCAAATACAAATCTAACCTGAAAGAATTTTATCCTTCCATCTGGTATACCCGAAACATGATCAAAAGGTAACCTCATTTTCTTTTCATTTAATATAAGTGATTTTTTCTTTCCAGTGTTTCCATGTTAATGTGATCTGTATTGGTTTGGTATTATTTACATCTTTGCTCTGTACCCATACCCAGGCATTTCTGGCTGTTTTGTTCACATTGTGTTGGATTTCAGAGTGATGGCTTTTTTTTTTCCCCTATAGCATTGTGCACATTTTTGCTGTAATATATGTTCTCTTTCCTGGTTGAAAGTTTTAATTCCTAAGAAAGAGGTTTCTTCAGAACATTTTCAGCATATTTCTTCCCACTGCCAAGTTTCACTAATTAAAGTTCTAATTTGTCTTTCATTTTCTTCCTCTCTGGCCACGTCTTAGGATGCAGTTAGGTTCAAAATAGAACCCAGCTGTCCATTTGACAGGAAAAATTGTCAAGTTTGCTGCATGTTTTGCTACAAAAATGTTTGATTTCTGATGCAGTCACATAGCCATTAGCCATTAGTGTTTCGGGTTTAAAACCAAACTTTATCCTTCTCTCACAATAAACTATTGTGCAAGAAGCCAATGCAAGAATTAGTAGATTTAATTTTTCTGATGAGATGCCGGTTAGAACTTATTTTAAATAAGATCTGTGTTCCTTCAAATAAACATATTTGGCATGTAGACAGCATAAAGGAGATGAGCATTGTGCCTCTCTTCTTCTATGAGAATCCCTTTCTCTAGTTTATTATATGAAGAGAGCCTGGACTTCTGAGTACACTTTAATAACATCAATTATTTGTGCTGAATTGCTACAGTTCTTCAGACTCATGTTCTGCTGCTGTCAGTCAAGACAGATATGTTTATTGTTGCTTCCTATTGATTCCACCATGGATTTCCAGCTGCCACCCAGATGAAAGCTCCAGGATGACCTGCTCTGGTGCCATCACCTCCTCCCCATAAAACTGCTTTAACAGGAACTGGCCTTTAGAGAGGTGTGGGTAGCTAAATCCAAGCATGTCTACCAGAAGCTTTTCTTTACAAAGTTAGTTAAGTGACAGTACCCCGCAGAAACTTGACACACTGTAAAAAATAATGTCCCTGCCCTTAATAAGGAGGAGAATATGCACTCCATTATTCCGAGCTGCTTGTTTGTGCTTCATCTTATAAGTATAAAGCATGTGGGATTCAGCCTATGTACAACAGCAAAAGAGCTGTAGATAAAAGTGGGGTGTTTCAGCCCTACAACATGCTCTAGTATGCAGCTATACATTTGGATATATATAACAGCCTATGTTTTTTTATATTACAGAGTGATGGAGGAACGTGACATTATTCTGTATTGTGATTTCCATGGTCACAACAGAAAAAAGAACGTCTTTGTATATGGTTGTGAAAGAAAGCAACAAGCAAAAGCACCAACTTGGCATCCACGTGTCTTTCCACTCTTGTTGAGCAAGATCTGCCCAGATAAGGTAACAAGTAAAATTCCGGCTAGGAACTTCACCTAAAACTTCCAACTCCCACTAGGATCTTAATTTTCATTTATAGAAGTATCATATACACTGAAAAACTGCACTTTGTCCAGTAAAATAACATTTGGTTGGCTAAAACTACAGATTATGACAGTATGAAATACCTTGCCTTGAAGAATTTCAGCATTGCAAAATATATCATTAATATAAATTTATATCATGCTGAACTGCGACAAAAAGCATTTTTAAAGTTTTTTTTTAAGAATAAAAAATTGAAATATGAAAGTAAAACTGCATTTTGCTTTGACAACATAAACACCTAACATGGAATATTACATATAAATATGTTAGATATAGCTTTATAATACATTGTGAAAATGAAATAAAACCAAATGACTAAGGAAATAAGAAACTAAGGAAGAAAGTCAGAAAGTATTTCTCCAGGTTTAATAGTTTTGAAATGTTCTTGTTGAAAATTATGTCAAAAAATCCTTGTTTATTTAGGTTATTTTAATTGGAAAAGAAATATATTTCAGTAGGAAATAACTGCATTTAAACTATGCCATTTTCCAGCAAAATCTGACTTGAAAGAGCTGCTTTTAAACCAGAAGGGTTGTAAAGGCTCAACAGTAAACACATGCACCCACAAACTAATCTACTAGCACACTAATGCAGCTAATGCTATTATGTTCAGGTATCAGGGATAAGGTGGTTGTGAACTCCAGGTAGGTTACATTATCACACTGCTGATATATAAATTCATGAGAGAAGAGCTTTAAAGAGTTTTATTAAATATGTGTGTTAGTGTAAACCAGGTCTCGTGATAAGTCAGATGATCATTTTTCTGTATAGGCTTACTTAGTAAATAGACACCCGCAAAAAGTGTGGAAGTCGTTTTTAAAGTAAAATAAGCTTCTAATCAAAGAATTGTTGTTTTATATACATCTCCATTATACCAGTAATGGCAGAGATTACTATGAAGAATGTAGTACAATATTACAGTAAGGTAGCATGCAAAAATGTGCATTTGTTTACCTGATAGAAAGAGGCAGAAAACTTTCCAGGGTTAAAATAACATTATTGCTTCTTCATTTTACTGCAAAGGCTAACACTGTATGTCTCTTTTAAGTTCTCGTTCCCAGACTGCCGTTTCAGGGTACAAAAGAGTAAAGAAGGCACAGGCCGAGTTGTAATGTGGAAGATGGGGATCAGCAACAGCTACACTTTGGAAGCCTCTGTCTGTGGCTCTAAGTTGGGTGAGCGAGTTTTCCCATAGTTTTTTGGTAGGAATCATCAAACAAGACCTGTATTTATGTTTTTTCCAGGGAAAATGGTAGTTTGAGCCTCCATCTCTCTGTTGGTGTTCTGTCTTATTGAGTAGAAGTGAATGATGATCTAAAATGAGAGCTGATTTAAAAACAACCAACCAATCAGAAAAGACTAGGGCACTTGCCTAGTGACCTTTCAGGACACGGCTACTGTTATTACACATATATCATAGAAAGGCAGATAACGTATCAGTAGATGGCAAACTAAAAGCAGTAAGTGAAAATAGCTGTGTGAGGATCAGTTGTCTGGAAGAGAATGTAGCACCTCGGTGTGTGGGTGCGTGGTGAGACAGACCATTTCTGCTAAAAGTCATAATTAAATCCCTTTGAGTGGGTACATTTGTTCATATAGTCTGAACAACGATATGTAATATCATCTGCATGAAACTCTGGCAGTTACAGACCCGCCTAGCATTCTTCAATGAAATACGTGCAAGTTTGCAATCAACCACCATCCTGAACGTAGCATAGCTGGCGGTCAGCAATATGCCTGGCATTTTCATTTCTGATGCTGCAGGCCAGAGACGAAGCACCCACTTCAACACAAGAGACTTAGAGTCAGTAGGACACCATTTCTGTGATGCTCTCTTGGACTACTGTGTTCCCAATGTGAAGGTAAGGAAAGTCCCTCCCAGGCCTTTTTTGCTGCCTCAGTTGGTCTTACTGTGACAAAATATGATACTGTGCACAGTTAGAGTAATAATAAATTTGATAATGGCTTTCAGTAAAGCAGTAAATTACATGTATAATTACATGTATGGTGTTTCTTAGTATTATCTGTGCCTGAAGGAACACGAGGAAATGGTGAAACAGCAAGCTAAGGTGACCTCTGAGGGCCTGAATTCTGATGTGTTAGACAGGGATTCCAGGTAAGTTAGAACTATTAAGATATGCCACTTTTTTTTTAGTGTTACTAAAGATAGACCCTTAATATTTGCACTTCTATAAGATGGCCACATACAGATCTTATTATACAAACCTTAATAAGCCCTTAGTTGGGAATAGAGCTGTGTGTGTGCTCAAGCTGACCCTGTCCTTCAAAGGAAAGTCACGCGGTATTGAGTTCCATGGGCTCTTAAGGAGAGAGGAAACTGTACTGGTACAGAGCTTGGTCCAGTGCATCACTTAATCAGTATGCTCTTTTTCAGACTGACATTTTGCAGAGCAGTCTAGCTATGGTATAAGGTATATTGTTCTATATTTTTATATGTAATTTTATTAAGCAGGGATGGTGCTAGACTGATTCTGTTAAACCAACGGAGATGATTTCAAGGTAACTGAGAGCAGTGCAAGGGTCTGCACACTGTCAAACAGCACACTTCCCATTACAAACAATCAGCTCCTCCTGTGCCAGCTCTGACTGTGAGAGACAACAGAGAGAGATGGGCATTTATGTACTGTGAAAGGATTTGGACCCTAAAAACATTTCTCTGGGAATAAACTTTTGTGGAATTCTTTTGAAGGAAACATTAATGAGTTAGATGCATCTCATCTAAGTTCAGGTGCATAAAATATAGAAATCAACAGTTGAGCTTCACAATTGATGCTGATATGCAAGGAAATAAGGAGAGACACTATCTATCATAATGCATCAGAGAGCTCACAGAAGCTTTGCTCAGGGCAAAGAGAATGATGTTAATGAGAGGGTTTAAGAGGGGAGGGGGAGAATAAGTGAAGCAGAACTAAAAGAAAGCCATCTATAATCAGGAGATGGCATCTTCCAATAACGGGCATCAAAGGTCTATAGGTCTATAAAAATGTAGGTCTATAAAACTAAAACACAGATAAAACATACGTGTGGAAAACATATTTGCATCTCGGGTTACTACAGGGAATACCAGCTAATGGTTGCTATGAATTCAGAAAAAAAATACCTCTTTGCAGTCACCAAATTTGGAAGTAAAACAAAATAATGCTCATCTTTCGCAGCAGCCAAACTTCTGACAGCTCAGATTCCTGTGATCTTGTTGCACCCCAGCTAAATCTAGGTACTAAGGTATGCTATGCTTTTTTTTTCTTGACTGTTTACATCTCTTTCTGAATACTACTAGGAAAGAATGACTAGACTTTAGGAGGCTTTATTTTGAAGAAGTCTGGAGTTAAATGGGTCAGAATAGTAGTTAACAAATCAATGAAGTAACCGAGAACTGTAAATGATCTACATAGCCTGTAAACATACAGTCCAAATTTTCCCCCATACCTTCACCCAAAATTATCCAGAAGCTGGTGTTTTAGTCTGAAAAAACTCAGCTTTCCACTCAGTTATGTGGCAGATTTAGATCCCCAGAGCGAGGATGAAGACCACATCTTTTAGCACAGAAGTATAGTGCCTATTTAAACACAGTCAGATGTGTTTTGCAAATAGTGCAGTGTTCAGGAGGTGTGTTCTCCTCTCACACAGACAGACACATCGTGACAGTGATCCTAAGCGCTGTCAACAAAAGACTGATCCAGCCCCGTTGTCTTTTTGCAGCCTGGTAGGCAAATGTGACCCCAGATTATACAAAGTGCTTTCACTTTCACTTGAAAGCACTGGGACTTATTGTTAAAACATGTGTTTACTTGTTTTGCTAAACAGGAACAGATTGAATATTTTGGGGGAGGGGGAAGTGGAGGGGGATGTGTTTTTGTTGGCTTGATGTTTATTTCTTTGGTGCCTGGGATTGCCATAATAGCAATTGAGATGTTTCCTGCACATGAGCGAAAACAACTGTTGTGAGTGTATTTTAGAAAGCTTGTGAATGAATTTTAGCCAACAATAATAGTTCCTATAATTACTTCCTGTTTATGACATAAGTACTATAAATACACAAAAGTAAGAGGAGCTGTCGTACCAAAACAGAGGGGTGTAAAACTAGAGTGAGCAACTGAAGTGAGCACCTGTAATACTTCTGAGATCAAATGTAGATAGGCATTTCACATGGTTGGGGTGGTTGACAATTGGCATGATTTGGAGTTTTAGATCTAGTTTCAGCAATGAACTAGGTGGAAACAGGTTATTGCCGGATAAGCTCTGGTGAATTCCCTGGTGGTGAGGGAAGCTACCAGGGGCTTCTTTATGTGCTCTGCTCAGGCATGTGTCCCTGAGAGCACGCATTGGTGCAAAGTCCAGCAGCTCGGCTTAGTCTCACTGTCGTTCAGAGTTCAGGCAATGCTACCATGTTTGGTACTTGCAGGCAGATGTCCGGACAGTGTCTCCACTCAGCCAGTCCTCCTGGAGAAGGAATAATATCTGATGAAAGGGTTGCAATCGTGGTGGTGGTTTTTATTTAATGTTTACTACAGCTTGGCATTTCTTCATCTATTTTCTTTTGTGCTAAAGAACCAAGCAACATCACAGATTTTCTATTATTATTATTATTATTATTATTATTATTATATATTTTAGAGAATATCAACCTCAGTAGGTTGGACCAAAAATCTGTTTTGTGCTATAGAATGTCTAGTAGCAGAGGGCTAGTAAAGGAGACAGGGAAAGGATGAATATTGATTTTTTTAAATTGGTATGTGAATAGTAAACCAGTGTAGATACATTTCCCAGCACTGTATTTTAAAAGAGTTCATGAAAACCTCAGCCTGGTATGAATGAATAACGGACTCTGAAGTTAGCGACAGTTTCCAATTAGCACCAAGCGTTATGGTCACTTTGTACCTCTCAGCCCTTCGTGCTTTCTTGTCCAAGCTCCCCACATCACACAAGCAATACACCATGCATGTGAGGGTGAGACATGGGACTGGCAGCTCTAGGACTGGTAACTTGAGAATAGTTTAAAAAACCTGCCTGAAATGCTGAGCCCTTCCATTTGATTTGCTAAAAATAAACTTGTTTATGTTGAAAGACTCACATGCCTGTCAGTGGGACTGATTCTATTTTTTTTTCTGATGTTCATAGGCACAATTTTGTTTTAGTCTATAAGTGCTACAAAGAAAACAAAGAGTGCAAGTTTGCCTGATGTCTGTGATACAGCTGTAGGTTGAGCTGACTACCATATAACTAATGAGTTATGGTAAGGCAAGGGTGCCTGGTAGTCATTCCATGGATTGGGATGAAGGGTGACTTACCCACATGATGCTGGAACTGTGGAAACCTTTTGGATAATTGTGATTGCAGGGGATTTGTAGACTCAAAAAGCCTGGTGGACTTGCTAGGTAATAAACAACAGCAATAAAAACTGCAGAAATACCTTCATAGGAACACTTGAAAAACCATACAGAACTCACACGAGCATTTGGTAAGGCTCGATTACTTCATATGCATGCTGAACAGTGGATTCGAATATTCCCCGAATATTGACCCAAAGGACTCTTCACGTAATGTGATAAGCCATTTAATAGTTCCTTACCTGTAACCTTCCACTTTGTTTCTCTGCCACATTCCTTCTACTTCTCTCAGTCCCTTCTGTGACCCAATTTAATACAGTAATCTGAGAGCAAACAAACACAGGGGGGAAAAAAAGGCAGATTAGATCATCATCTGCTGGGTTAATGTGTTAAATCAGCTCATGGAAAATTTTATTGAGCATCAGAGCCAGCTTGAGAGATGTAGCAAAACACTGACTAAGGGAGGAGTGAGTCAAGTGGCAGGTTGGGGAGTGGAGAGGTGGAAGGACCAAGGCAAAGGAATGAAACTTTCTTCTTCAGCAGCAGGAAACCATTAGGAGATCTGAGCTGTAGGTGATTACTTCAACCTTTACATTGTTAAAGTTAATTCACTCTGCAAATTAGGCACTAATTTAAACTAACTTAATACAAAATAAAGAACTGGCTCCAGCAACAGGGAATTCTATGAGTGCAGAGCCCCCTCCATCACATGCCTGTGTTAGGAGGCGGTGAGCGTGTTTGGAATGAACAGGGCTTGGGCCATATAAAAGCTTGATTCTGTAAGGCTGTGCCTGAGCTTTACATTCTTCCAATACCACTATATGTTGCAAAACTTCCAGTTAAACAGAGCTTCCCTGTGACCTCTTCTGTAATTGCTGAAACATCTTCTAGGCAAGTAAACTGAGGAGTTTTTACTGTGTATGCAATAGGAACTAAACGTTATCAGACTGATACTGTTGTTATTTAAGGAAAGTTACAACAGGTTAACAAGAAAGTTTGAAAGAACAGCACAGCACAATTCCTGCAAGAAACTTCTTTCTTTTGTCCTTTTCGTGGGTACACGTGTTTTCTCTGTTACTTCAGTGACCATTTCAGATGATTAGATGAGAAGACTTACCAAAATTTCTGTTCTTTATAAACTTTCCACAGAAGTTCATAAAGGCCTTTGAAAAAGATGAATGGCAATAAATATAGCAGGTATAGGAGATATTTTGACAGAGATCTGTGCCAAAGCTGTTTGTAACCCTCAACTGCATTTTGTTCATGTTCAGCCTTGCATATGGCCTCCAGATGTAAAACAGGAGCACTACTGTCATTGCCTAGAGAAAGCAAAATGTAATTTTGAAAGAAAAAGTCATACTAATATTTTCATGGGTAATTCTTTTTATATACATGTCCACTATGATGCTGATTTATTAGTAGTTTAGTCGGTTCGATGGACAGACCACTGCTTCCCAGACTTCTTGTGTTGCGTGCCAATCTTTGTTTTCAGGAGCCTGCACATTGGGAAAACAGAGCAGTGGCAGTTCATACTACTGAGAAACCCTGGTTCTTCAGGTTCCCAGACTAAAAATAAACATCCCAAATCGAGTAGGAAATGAGGTCCCTCGTCAGTATGACATGTTTGTGTCCAGGTTCATAAATATTTGCTGAACAGAACAGTGTAAGAAATTCAATCTTGAGTGGTTTGTTGTTTGTTTGCATGTATTCCTTCTGGCATTACGATTATCATGTTTATTTACAACTCCTTTTCGTAACTGTGATATTCCCTCATGAACCAAAATGGTTATATACTTTTTTTTTTTTTTCTGAGCAGAACAAAACCAAAACATCAGGAGAAAATTTTCACAGGATTGCTAAGGAGCGAAGTTATGAAAGCAAAAATGTGAGCATTTTTCATCCCAGTAAAAACATGCTAACACAACATAAAGTGATATATGACAGCTTAATGCAACCCTGTACATTTGGAGGCTTCTTTTAAAATGAAAGTCCATGGGCAGGAACAAGCAGGGAAATTCTATCTATTTTAGCTCTTTCTGTGAAGGAATGGGCATTGGAGCTGGAGGTTATACCAGCTCCTCTTCTGAAACTACAAATACCTCACTCCCTCAGCTGGACCCATTTCTCTTTTAAGACTTCTCTCTTGAAGACTTTTGCCAAATCTATTAAAATATTTTCCATTGTGTTTTTCATTCAGAAGAGTATTGCAAAGAGCAGACAAAGGAGAAGGTCATGGGCTATTTTAGGGAAACGGGCATTAAATTTTCTAATTAATTTGGGCTTTCATTGCCAAGCTGTAGCTCTGAAATATTTTCACTGGCAATATTTGTAAAGTAAAGTCATATCCCTTCTTACCTTTTAGAGAATGTAATTTGGTGCTCAGCATTTATCGTCTGGCATAGCTACTAGCATTAGTTTTATTAAAGTGTCCTTGTCAGGATAGTTGGTATAATTGGTTTAAGATTTTTTTTTAAGACATCACTTCTCCGTTATTATTGTTCAGCATTTTCTTTAACTATTTAGAAAAAATATGTCCATGATGGCAAACACTAGAAAATCCAAGATGAAAACAATAGAGTCTAATATTATCTTTCTTTCTTGAAAAGGAATTTAAATATTTTTAAAATGCTGAGCACCCAAAAGCTTACATAGTCAACAGAAGTTGCTGAATTTTCAGACATTTGGGGAATGAGCCAAACATTGAACTCTTAGCTTGCCTCCTACTTTAAAATGCATATATAAATAAATAAATAATCAGCAGCACCTTTACACGTTATCCTTTTCCCATTTAAGCTAGTTATCCTTTACCAAGTTTCCCCTATCCTAACATAATTTACACATCTTGAATAAACTACAGAACACTAGTGGCTGCTGAATAATACCTTTTGTTCATTCAGTCTCCTGGAAATTAATAATATTAATAAGGTTTAAAATAATAAAAATATTTAAAATATTTTTCAAAATAATATTGCTTATATAATATTGTTTTAAATAATGTTGTTTTGTTTAATAATGTTTATGTTTAATAATATTTTTGTGTTTCTATTCTTTCTTGCAGACTCAAGGCATTGAAATGTTGCATCAGACATTTCAGGAACTTGATCCAGTAGGCAGAGGTAAATGTATCGTTTTTATATCTTATATGCCTTTTAATGCCCAATAAGCCTTCCTTTTTCTTTTTTTTTTTTTTTGTCCTGTAATCTCATACCCCAGTAAAAAGTGTATTCTAAAAAGATAATGATAAGAGTTCTTTGGCCGGGATTTCACTCAGTGTCAGTATTTGGAAGTGCTCCTTTTTCCTTAGTTTAAACTGTCTTCATCACATTGTTATACCTCTCTTGTTGGTAGCAGCCTTACTGAACCCAATTCAACCTCCAGCACAATACAAAAATAAATATTAGCTTGTATGGATTCTCTGAGAGAGAGAACCTGAGCTCATAACATGTTTTTTTAAATCTATGTAAAGATAATTAGAAGATTGTTCCTGTGTTTGCCTGTCCCTCCCCTTTCTCATTTTGGGTTTCATTTCAGTTTATGGTTTAAATGTTATTAATGAAATTCTGCATCAACAATATAGGCACTTGTTTGTACAGAATAAAAGCACCTCAAGATAAATTATATTTATGTCCAAGGGTCGTGCCTTCCCATAGATTGTCAGACTGTTTCATGTCACCTGCAGATCATGAAACTTGAACAATAAATTTTTTCCTCACACTGCTCATCCGATAAGGTATTCACCACACAGTGCTGAAGTCAGACACAGCTAATCTAGTCCACAGTCTGCCAGGAAACTGCTTCTGCTGGGTCACGATGGTAGAAAGATGTCAGGGGGCCAAGACTGCAGCAGCAATTTTGCAACTTAAGAATTGGTGGCCTTAGTGCCAGGAGCCCTGAATGTCGCACTTGGAATCCAAGTATTGAGAAACAAGGCACACGGATCATCTGCGATGTGAAGGGAACGATGAAGTAACAAGCAGTGACTCCCCCTTCCCCACCACAGATAATTATAACTGTAATTAACTTGTGTGGGACAGTCAGTGTCTGTATGCTTAAGTGGGTGTAAGTGCTATGACTGCTCAGGGCCTGCCTGCAAAAGTGAAAGGTAATAAGGAGCTTGAGTACTCACTCACAATATGATTTTTAAAAGATTTTCGCAGTCTTGGGAGATTTTCAAGCACTTCCTTTTCCAGCTGCAGCTGTTCCTACCTATTGTGTAGGATGCCCCAGGGTAAAAATGTAACAGATTACATTCTTCTTTCCTGGAATTGACTTGCTTAGAGGAAAAAAAAAATGAATCCTTTCTGACTAACTGCTCTTTATTACTTTGTTACGTGTTTTTAGACTTGATCTGGAATACTGTCCCCCAGTCTACAGAAAACTTTATATCCCCAAATCCTTTTCTTCCTCCTGCTGCACTTCAAAAAGCATGCCACGCAAGGGATAGGGGAGGAGTTAGAACAGTCTCTGCATGTCATCTTCTGAAAAGCGAGAGCAGGTCAAGGGAGAAGGAAGAAAAGGTCCAGCACAGAGGTAAGGACTGGGAGAAATTGCAGCTAAACAGTCCTGGAAAACTGCCCAGCATCTTTCAAGCAGAGATGATCATGCAGCTAGGAGTCTCCAGATCCTGTAGGTTATGAGAGTCTTAGCAGTGTGTGTAGTGAAGAAAGGTGCTATACATGTACCTGAAGGGAAATGATCTGTAGCCCAAAGTTTGCTCTGGCTCATGCACTTTTATCTCACCTGCTCTGGAATCCCTGTTCTGCTGCTGCCTCAGTGCAGCAACAAGAGCATTGTGTAGGCTGTCAGGCTCCTTCCAGATTCACTGTGTGCTTTACTCTTACATTGCTGCCCAATTCTTACCAAGCCGGCTCTCCTGGAGTGATTGCTGACAGCCAAGCTGCTCAGGAACACGTGTCTCCCCTCAAGGTCAATAAGCTGGCACTAGCTCACTGCGACTCTACAGAGCAAAGAGCGCACACAGAGCAGCCATGTGCATCATCTCCTGTAGTGGGAGTGTAGCTGTCTTCCTCACTAAGGCTTGGTGATCAGACTGCTTACCAGTAAGAGGGAAAGCTAAATGTTATTTCAGCCTCAGCCTAGGGGATTCCAACCTGTATTTTTCCACTTCCCCATGAAAGTCCTTAAGATTCAGACTCTTCAGTTCTGTATCTCTGTTCTTCTCTGATTGTCCAGTAAAGCATTTCCACTTGTTAAAATTGGCCAGGGAATCATGCAGTCCAAAAAGAGAAACACGGAAGGAGAAGAGAGAAGAGTACATGACTATAGTCTAAATCCATCCTTCACAGAGTAGTCCTTGATCTAATGATTGGGTTGTGTCTGGTGTGACTTCAATGTCAAACACAGTTGTGCTACATGAGGCAGAAACTAGGACTAAAAACAAACTCTTCAGCAGAGCTGCATTCCTACCAGAGCAAGCGAATCATGTTGCCTTTGGCACCTTCACTTGTTGACTACGGTTTTACCCATAGTAGAACAGTTTCTGTGGAAGCTGAGCAGTGTCACCATCCCAAAATACCCTTTGTTAGGCAATAGAAGAAGACGGGGAGATGGGAATGTGAATTTGAGTTTGCTAGATATAAGGTTAGCCTTAACACTCAGAACTAGCTGCTTTATATTTGTGTTAAAAGTATCTGAATAAGTGGGTTGATGTTCGGAGATGTCTACTTACTGTAACTCTAACCCACTTCAACCAAATATTGAGTCTGAACTAGCCAAGATAAAATTTGAGTGCTTCTTGTGTTGCTATTTTTTGAAGAGATCTGATGAGAACTTTTTTTTTTCTCCAGTAAAATTGCCAATTACAGCCTCTGTGAAGCAAGCAGGAGAGTGCTTAAGGTAGGGGAAAGTAGTATTATTTGAAATGCATCTAGACTTTTGCAAAAAGCAGGGATGAGAGGACCAGGCCGAGTTCCCAGCCTGATTTTTCAAAATCCACCCTCCTCTGTGTTCCTGTGACATTGTGTCTCATTCCCTTGCCCCTTGTGGAAACTGTAGTGCAAGCGAATGTTAGCAGGGCAGAAAACCCTTTTTTTCCATCCCATCTGGGGTGCCAGATCCCCTCCTTTAGTTCATACCCCTTCTTTCCATTGCTGACCTCCTAGGAGCAAGGAGGAAACAACAATTGCTGTTGCCTTAGGAGGGAAGGAGGAAATGGGGCAATACCACTACTAACAAACAGGGGTGTAGATCAGGGAACAAAGGATGTGCTGGGCTGACTTGCACAGGAGTCGGAAACAGGGCAGCTGCTAATTTTAGCAGATGGTTTGGTATCTACTACCACTGAAATCATAATGCCATCATGGTATTGGTGTCTAGCTCATTGCTACACACCAGTCCACTTCCAGGTTCTGTTCTGTGGCAGTGAAAACTGAAGGCTGTGCACTCTTATGGGTGTGCAAGACCCTGTGGCAATAACACTGCTGGGCAGTGTTGGTTGCTTTCCTAAATACTCACCTAGTGATAGGACAAATGCTCTGGTCTAGCCCAGTGCACTCTTGTCTGTTGCTAGGCACTTTGAGCAAAGTGGCTAGTTAATGTAACTGCAATGGATCCTGTCGCAAACACCTTATGAAATAAGATATATTAATTTCTTCACACAATATTAATTCGAGGACTACTGCTTTGCACCTTTAGCTCTGACACTGGTACTCAAATTGGAAAATCTTAGGCTTTCCTCTGAGGAAGAGAACTATATTTTATGTTTTTGTTTCATTTTAGGATGATAAGGTAAATCTCTGCTCTTTCCATCATGAGTGTTTCTGTCTGACTCAGAGGGGATATTGGTATAGTGGCTATATGATATTGGCACTAGTGTCCTTTAGGTAATGTGATGGCGTTGTGATTCTGTGTATTTTGAAGTAAAGAAAATTGCTTCTTATTTTTTCAAACTAAAATAGCAGGAATTTTAACTGTTGATGATGTTCTTTCTAGGCTGTCATCTTTATGTATATTTTGCCATGAATTTATGTAGAGATAAATTTCTTTTTGGCTTGACCTCTGTGTGTTTTAGCTCTAAGAGACTTGCCCATGGTGCTGAAAGTATTCGTGAAAATCCATCTGTGTCCCAGGAGCCAAAGAAAAGTGTGCCCCACACTGTAGTCCTAGCTACGAGAGAAAATTTTCATTCTTCCAGCTTTAATCTCATCTCCCAGAAGATAAAGAAATTGGAAGGCAAAAATATCTGCAACTCCTCGGAGAAGACATTTCATTATGCAAAAGGTTTCTTAGTTATTCTATCCTAGAATCAAATAGGACTTGGTGGGTTTCTTAGTCTAATATCATCAGTTACTGAAAGCCCTGAGACAGATGGTAACAAGATCAGTAATAGGGACAGGAAACTCCTACGTGCTGGGAAGTAGCTGACACTTTCTGGAGGGTATCAGAACAGATTTCCTAGAAGGTTCCAGCAGAGATGCTTGAGGTGCAAAAGCTTTTATACATCTTCATGCTGAGCATTCCACTGAAAAGGAATTGAAAAAAATCTCAGCCTAATGGAAAGGATAATGCCTCTGACCCTGTCCTGTTCTTCTCATGTTCCTGGTAGGAGATGCTCTGTCCATACAGAGACTCATACCTTTTCATATGTGTGTCAGCATACCATAAAAGGTTGTATAGTGTGATTCTGTGAACTCTTGGAAATAATCCTTTAATAAGGATCAATCCTTTAATAGAATATCATAATGCTGGAGCAATAGAACAAGGTCCTATGCCCAGGGCAGAAAGTTTTACACAGCAGTAAGGATCATAAATAATACCTTGGCGCTCCTACACTAAAGGAAATGCATGTTCCTGCCGTAATACCAGTTTCTTGTGAATGAAACCAAAACCTTGTACATTTTTAGCAGGTAGTAACATAGTAGTTGAAAGCAGATTTGTTTTTTCCTCCTTTTTGACTCAGGTCCTGACTCTAATGCAAAAAGCAGTTCAAGCAAGGAAGAAAGGAAAGTGAAGGAGAGACTCTCCTCAAAAGCCACAAGGCCCAGCAAAAACAAGACCACAACAGCAAACCAAGATGTAAATTTTAAGAAGAGTAATTCCTGTCAGGCTCAAAATGCATTGCAGTTCTTTCCGCCCTTATTGCCTGAAGCAAAGGACAAACAATCTGCTACAAAATATCAGGATTTATTTTGGAACTTCAGTTCTTCAAATAGTGAAGGCACCTGAAAAAGTGTCATATATGTGACTTGCATAAATTTGTGACTTGCCTTCTTAAGACTGGTTACAGATTATGTCTCTGCCATGAGCGTACAGGTAACCACAGAAACCAAAGATGTCTTGCTTTCTTTTCTGAGGAAAAAAATATAGAGTTCACACACAGTTGGGTAATGAGCACATAAAGTTTCTGTCAATACGTGAAGTACCCTGCCCTGCATTCTGAGCTAGTTTAGCTGCGAGTGTCTTCTCAATATAAAATATCATTTGTCTTAAACACCATGTGGGATTTTTTTTTTTTGAGGTGGAGGAGCAGGAGAGGGTGTGTTTTGGGGTTTTTTGTTTGTTAGGCAGAGTCCACTTTCAGAAAAAAAAAAAAAGAAAGAAGACTTGATTACCAGGGCTAAAACCACAAGTTGTCTCTCCAGTGCTGTTAATATCCCTATATTGTGCATATTCTGCCACAGAACCGTAGTGCATCATGGATTCTATTGCCTTCTGCTTGGAATAAGATTACCAATTTGAGATGCCCTATGAAAAGACTGATGAATGTTGCAAATAAATGGCCCTGCTGGAAATTTGCCAGCAGCACACACAAGCATGGAGGTTTAGAAATGCTTACAGTTGGTTATCAGGAGAGGAAGCGAGGGGGATCAATTAGGTGTCAGTTATAACCGACAGTATAACTCTTAACAGCTGTGATTTGCTGATTGATATTCCAAAACTGGAAAAAAAAAAAAACACTGCACATTTCCTAAATTATTTGTACAAAGGCCTCTTTTGTCCCTTTCTGCTTCATGTTTGTGCCAGGGCTCTGGGGGAGGGGAGGCCTTACTGATCAGCTGCACAAGGGCCCCTCTGCTCCTGCCCAGGAGCCCCATTATTTGAGCTCAGCCTTGGGCCTCTAGTCCCTGCCTGAGCCACCTGGACCACCTCATCCCAGATTCCTGTCTTTCTCAATGCTAGAGTTATTCCATGGCCGTTCAGGGAAGGGACTTCCCACTGCCACCTGGCTGGTGAGTCCGTCCACAGCCTTCTCTCAGGGCTTCCTTTCATATTTCCTTTTACCCACCTCATGTTCTTGGATCTGTGTGCTGTAGTATGGTGGAGGGGCTGTTTGTGTATTACAGGCTCACAGTGTGTGTACCACCTGGAGGTTTCCTGGCCTTGCCAGAAGTGGAATTACTAGGTGTGACTCTGAGCAGCTTCCTGGCTAGATTTCCTTTCACACACCTCACCTAACATCTGCTACTAAGGTTGCTAGTAGGACAGGACAGATGGTTCTGGGTCTGGCCAGGAAAGCTAAATAAAGGAGACTTGTCCCTTCCATCACACAAGGAAGGACATGTCAACTAGGGAAAGGCCTTCCTTTTCATCTCCTTCCTGGGAAAGGGCATTTCTCTGCCAAAGAGCTGGCAGCAGTGTTAGGTGCTTCAGTACTACATGGTGCCCAGGGGAGTGAAGTGGCAGGGTCTCATATGAGTCTGGGGTTTACTTCATCTTCCTGCCTCAGCTTAGCCTGGGACTCTCTCCTCTGGCCACTTACCAAAAAAAATAATAATTCATTTTTCATTTTAGGGCATTTAACTTTTCCACCTCTTCAAGAAAAAGCTGTGGAAAGTGCAGCCATCAAAGCATTCAACAGCCTGCATGCCACAGACAGCCACTGCATACACTCCCTTCAGTAACTACAGACAATAGCAGGACTAAAATATCTTTTCTTGTTGAACCTAGTGTTCATTTCTGCTCATTTGGCAGTGTGTCTAGTTGGAGGGCGGTGGTCAGTGGTGTCTCGCAGGGGTCAGCACTGGGCCCACCTGTTCAACTTATTCACTAATGGGGAGAGCACAGAGCGCACCCTGAGCAAGTTCGCAATGACACCAAACTGATGGAGTGGCCAACCCTCTCAAGGGCTGTGCTGCCATTCAAAGGGACCTAGACAGGATGGAGAATTGGGGAGAGAGAAACCTCATGAGGTTCAACAAGCGCAAGTGCAGGGTCCTGCACCTGGTGAGGAATAACCCCAGGCATCAGTACAGATTAGGGGTTGACCTACTCGAAAGCAGCTCTGCGGAGAGGGATTTGGGAGTCCTGGTTGACAACAAATTAATCATGAGTCAGCAACGTGCCCTTGTGGCCAAGAAGGCCAATGAGATTCTGGCCTGCATCAGGAGGAGCGTTGCCAGCAGGTGGAGGGAGTGGATCCTGCCCCTCTACTCAGCTCTGGTGAGGCCGCACCTGGAGCATTGGGTGCAGTTCTGGGCTCCACAGTATGAGAGGGATGTGGAACTTCAAGAGAAGGTCCAGCATAGAGCCATGAAGATGATTAAGGGACTGGAGCGTCTATTGTATGAGGAAAGACTAAGCGAGTGGGGTCCGTTTAGCCTACAGAAGAGAAGATTGAGAGCAAATCTGATCAACAGGTACAAGTACCTGAGGGGTGAATGTAGGGAGAATGGGGCCAAACTCTTCTCGGTGGTGTTCAGTTACAGGACGAGGGGTAGTGGATACAAATTAAAACACAGGAAGTTCTATCTCTTCTTTACTGTGAGGGTGTCAGAGCCCTGGAAGAGGCTGCCCACAGAGGTTGTGCAGTCTCCTTCTCTGGAGATCTTCAAAACCAATCTGGATGCCACCCTATGCTCTAGGTGTCCCTGCTGGAGCAGGGGAGTTGGACTAGATGATCTCTAGAGGTCCCTTCCAGCCTCAAACATTCTGTGATTCTGTGATTCACCAAGGACTCAAAAAAGGAGGCTGGAGATGCAAGCATGGCCTTTGCTTTCCCACCCTCTGGATGTCTCTTTTCTGGGCTCTGGGGCAGCAGGGAACACACAGTGCTTACCCATCCACTAATCTCACCGAGGAGCACTGGCTTGAGGCACATGACAGCTTTTTGAGGGAAATGTAGCCTCTGAAAAGCCTAGCAGGTCACACTTCCGCACCAGCTGCCTGAGCTGGGTGATTTTCCTTAGCTCTTACCAGTGGAGAAGGGGCGCTGTGGCTTAATGGACCAAGGAGGGGGAGCTGTGCACACCAACAGGCACACAATGTGCTGGTGAGCGGCAGCCAGGGCCACACATCCCCTTTGGGCGGGCCCGGGGCAGCAGGTTTCCTGCCGTCGCAGCACGCAGGTCGCCGTTTCTCCCGCACCGTGCATGCAGCGACACATCCGCAGCGAGGGCGGCCGAGGCGAGCACGGGGCGGAGGGCAGAGGGCGGGGAGCAGTATTCAAAAGTGGGGGAAGGACAAGGTCATCAGGGAATTCTGATAGTGCCGACTGCCTTGGACTGGACGTACTCCCCTACCCAAGTGCCTGGACAAAACAACCAGGTCTCATGCCCGCTGGTGCCCAAACTGCTCCAGGATCAAAGGTTTCCCCAAGCGAACTCAGCTCTCTCAGTTAATCACGTCAAGGCCAAGTTATCAAGGTATCAAGGCCAGAAAAAAAAGAAGTACAAATCTGCACCCAGCTTGGACTGCAGTGGCTCGTTTGGGTTGTTTTCTTCCTCATATTCAGCTGACGCAGCAGCAACAGCGGGGAGGAGCAAAGCACGAGGACTTCATAGGCCTCAAAACCGAAACAGAAACCGGAGAAACCGTGGCCAGATAACTGGGACAACAACAAGAGCTCCGTTTGCTACGTGCTGCTGGCAGACAACACGACCGGCTCGGCAGGACGGACCTTGGCCCTTTGCGGTGTTTTGGCTTCAGAAGCAGCACGCAGCACAATGGCCACGCTGTGAGTAGCCCCTCCTGAGGGGTCCCCCACCTTTTCAGTCTCACCGTGCCTGGGAAGAGGTGGCCTCGCAGGCAGCAGAGGGCTGGATGAGAGCAGGACCCTCTCCAGCCGCCGGGCAGTGCCAAGTGGCCCATCCGCCTGCCGCTGGCTGCTTGCCCTTTGCCACCAAACACCAGCTTATTAGTGGCCCTTTGTCACCTGAGATTGTCCCGCAGCTGGGGAAAGAGCGGATCCTGCCAGAGTAGGGGGGATTTAACCAAAGGATCCTGGCAAGAAGTGAGTGGGTTAATGGAGAGGTTAAATGTCCAGAGCTACCTCCCTTTCCCACTGCTCCTGCATGGCATTAAGCTTCCCAGCAGCTGGGGAAGCAGGGGTGGGGGGGAAATGCAGGAAATCTAAGTTTTCTGGTAGCTTTTCAGTAAGAGAGAAAGTAGCTTTTCAAGTAGCTTTCCAGCCGTTCCCCTTGGTGCTCGGGGCACAGCCTGTCTGCCTGGGCTGGGGCACGAGCCCCCGCACAGCTGTTTATTCAAAAAAAGAGTGACCTTTAGGGCCTCAGCCCGAGCCTCCCGGGGCTGGATCCCTTGGCCAGAGCTCTCTGTGGGCTTCCCAGCCCACGCTGCCCGTGACCCTGTGCTCAGCCGGTGGCTCAGCCCAGGCACCCCAGGTGGGATGTGTGCCTGGTGCCTCTCTGTGCTCTGGAGACTGGGGCATGGGCTCCCATGGGGATGTTCAGTGTTTCCCACAATGCCTGCCCTAACGCATGGAGAGGGGAGCCAGGCTGGGCTCGCTGCGCTGCGCTCTTCTTCATGGTGCCTTTGAGGCAGAGCTGCAACCTCCCCTGACCAAAGGCACAGGCAGCTCTTATGAGGCAGGGGGACTTCCGATGCCTGGGAAAGGCCCCAGCTGGACACCGGCTGGCAGCTTTTTCCTGTTTATCCCCCGCTTCCCAGCCAGGCTGCCTCCGAGCAGCGCTCCGAATCACGCCACCTAGTTCCCAGAGGCTGTTTTGCTGGCAGGGTGCCACCTCTCCACGCTCGCAGCCAAACGGTGATGCAGCCTCCAGGCCATCTATGCGCTCCCGGCCCCAGCTAGTACCGGTTGCTGGCACCAGAAGCTTTCTGTCCCTATCACAGTTCATACCTGGGCACATATTGGGCTGGGCAGGGAGCAGGAAGCCAAGAGGGAAATGTCTGCAGTGCTCCCAGGGTAAGAGTGAAGGCATGGCATTACTGGCAAAGCAGGTACAGCCGTACGGGCTGGGGGCTCAAAGGAGAGGAAGAGGCAGAGAAACCTTGGGGTTTCTCTGAGGGGCTCGTAAATGCAGAGATCACATAATAGCCCTTCTGTCAGCCCAGGCGTCCTAAGGCGTCTCTCCTCTACCCCTGTGACATAATTCCATGGACCTTGCAATAATTTAATTCTCCCTTTCCTTTTCTGGCAAACATGTGCAAAAAAGACAACTTCTAATTGATTTTGTGCCTGGGCCGAGCGGTTAAAAAAAAAAGTAATCGGAGCTGATTGAACAAAAGCCTCTGTTTATATAAGCTTTCTTCTTTGGAAGTGAGGCTGGAGATTCATGACAGTAACAACTGGCTGGTCAGCAGGGGCTGAGAGCTGGCTGAACATCACAGGTCATAGTTTTGAGTCTGGTGTTAATCATTACAAACCTGGTGAACTAATGAAGAGCTCTCTCAAAGTGATTCTTGGACTCCTTGTGAGGACTGCAAGGCAGGATGCCAACCGCATGGGTGAGTGGGCCAGGATCATAAGGCATGATACCCTGTGGGGACAGGGAGAGGAAAGGTAGCAATGACTGTATGCAGGAGAGAGGGTGTAAAGACAGACAAACCAAGGGGAGATAATGGGAGCAAGAGGTCTGAGTAACCCTGGTCAAAGTACTCCCACATACAGGAGGTCCCATTCTGCAGTAAGGTTTAGACACTGCTAGTGACATTTTCCTGGTCTATTTTTATGCATATGACAGGTTTAGAGCAACGGAGATCCGCTGTGGGGCCTTCAGACCTGTCCAGAAGGTCTCCAAGGGAAGCGCTAAGAAGTGAGGTAATGCTACTGGATGGGGACAGATTGCTGCCTGGATGCTGTGACCCTCTCCATCTTCTCCTGGCTATGTTACTGCGGGGATGAGGACATCTGGGGCAGAGGAGCTTTAGCACCATGCACATTAAACCTAGGCAGCGATACCCAGCATGCTGGGAGACAGGAGTGAGAGGGAGATGAGGAAGGGACCAGCTACCAGCAACACAGCCAGGTGCTGGTTGCAGATGTGAGCAGGGTCTCTCGTGGCACTCTGAAAAAGCTAGAGAGTCTGTAACCAAACCCACAAGCAGTTGTGAGGCAGGAAT
>NW_010580239.1:168912-192623 GCF_000705375.1 Tinamus guttatus
GGAGCTAGTGGGGCTGCCGTTGTGTGCTGGTAAAGCATACACAGGAGATGCTGCTTCGTAGAGGGAGGAAAGGGCAGAGAGCACCTCAGGGTGAAGTCTCTAAGCTCCTTGTCTCTGTGCAGACTGGGACAGCCAGCTGTTGATGCCATGGTGCTCTGCAGACAATGTCCTGATTCAACAACCCTGTTTTTCAGCTTGAAGCAGAAGCCCACAGGAGCACTGCTGAAAACAAGCCACGTGTCCAGGTGAGAAGCAAGGAGCCAGTTTTGCCAAGCAGCCAGAGGAGTGAGCAGGAGAGTGGCACAAGGCCCATCTGACTCCACAGCATCCATCTCCCTGGGGCTGGGCCCTCAAGAGGAAGGTGAGTAGATCCAGGGAACCCTTTGTGGTGGCAGGAACCACAGGTGGGCTCTGCATGGGGGTGACCAGCCATGCCATGTCCAGCTAGGGCACCAGTGGCACTGGGTGTCCCAAGACAGCATTCTGACTTGTGCATGCCTGTGTTTTGATCACTTGTCCAAAGATCACAAGGGATGTCCTTGTTGAACCAGCCATGAAAGACAAACATTTTCCCAGCATAGTTCTTAACCCTCACCAGATAGTAGCATTTTGTTCCTCTCCCTGCCCTCACTGCGCAGAGGCCAGTTTGCTGCCATGCCTGCCCTGGCCTGTGTGACACTGTGGCATGTGCAGGGTGCGTCCGAGCCTTCTGCTTTCCTGCATTGTGGGGCACTCAACCACTCTGCCAGGATGGCTTTAACAGAGGCATATTCTGGTCTAATCCTTCCCTCCAGAGCCAAGGTTCCCTGACAAAATGGGATGAGGTGAGCACTGGCCATGCCAGGGCCCTTTGCTCCACGAGGCTGCAAGCAGTTGGCTGAGTGCGGGAAGGATAATGCTCAGAACCCTCTCACTCCCCTGTCCGAGCCACTGGCCAGGAGCAATTGACATGGTTCTGGCTTCAGGTGGGTGACCCTGACCTAGGGGCAGGACAGAGGCACTTTCACTCCATGTGCAAGGGGAGTCACAGGTGCAGAACTCACCTTAGCGTATGTGCAATAACCAAGGGGTCTCCCCCCTTCCTGTCTTGCAGGGCGTGCCCTCACAACAGACTTCACGGTGGTATCAAGAGAGCACACGGGCAAGGGAATGGGCCTGCTGCAACAGAGGTGTGTGGGGCACCTGCTCTGCATATTGATCCTCCTGGAAGCTGCAGGGGTCTTGGTCTTGATGTTTTATGCTCTGCTGTGGGAAGCCGGGAACGTGGTCAATCTCCCTGACAAGCGTATCGGCTTTTACAACTTCTGCCTATGGAACGAGACAGCCGGGGAGCTGCAGTGCCTGCAGTACAGGCATCTGCAGGTGGTTGGCATCAGCCTACCAGGAATAGTCCTAGCCAGGGTTTGTGTGTACTCTTGCCTGGTCTTCAACATCTTTTACCCCCTTTTTGTTGCACATGTGAAGTGCATGGAAGACACAGAGGGCTGGAAGGCGATTCTCATCATACTTGTCATCAAGCTGATGATACTGTCCGGAGGCCTGGGTACATTCCTCTTCCAGACCTCACATTGGATTCACCTCTTTGAATTCACTGGGGGCTTCCTGGCACTGCTTGGGGCTCAGGCTCTGCTGCTGCTCCAGATATTCACTGCCACTACGTATCTTAGATGGGCCCGGCATAAGTACCCATGTCAGAGCCCTTTCCTTGTTGAGATTTGAAAGTGAAGAAGATGCAAAAGCTAGGAATTGCCCCATTTAGAACAATATTAGCACTACAGCTTTTGTAACTGGCGGAAATTTAATCTCTAGTCCAAGTGCTCATGTCCAACCATGCTCCAACACAGAGCTGTGATTGCCAGGCAGGCACTGGCACCAATCCGGCAGCAAATGGGCAGCAGACACCAACAGCAATGTGGAAGCTTCCTGGGAATGGCAGCACATAACACACCGCAGCCTGGAGCATGGCACCACAGAGACACTGGCCATGACCCTGAGGACAGCAAAGGAGAAAGATCAGACCCAACACAAGGCAGATATGTCCATCAGGCAGTATCTTGCCTAGTGTAGGCAGCCAGAGAAGCAAAACGGGCTTACTTTCCTGGACTTTTCCAAAGACATTCAGCTGCTTCTCCACCTCCTGGATAACCAGAGGCTTCTTAAAAATAAACATGAGAGAGGAACTTTGTCTTCACATTGCCATCACAGCTGTGCAAGCCCCAGGTGTGCAGTGGAAACACTTTCTTCAACCGGAGCACCTGAACTTCATCGGCTGGAGTAACGCTGAGTTACATGGCGACTCTGTGGTTTATTTGGATGAGGTGGCTCTTGTCCAAATCCAGGAGCAACATGGCACCTGAAGGGCATTTTAATCATTGGCTGAACACAGCCATGATGAGGATAGCTTTCCTGAGGACTCAAGTTGGATTTTGGTGCAGACCCCCAGGCTCTCACTGACACTATGCAGCTGAGCCCAGTACTCCAGCAGCCTCAGAGACCCTTAGCAGAGACCAGTCCTGCGCAGAAGCAGCTGGCTGCCGAGCTGTTGGCAACCTCATATGAAGCAGCACTAGTTGTCAACTCTGTCCTTCCTGGGCGCACAAGGACCCATCTTCTCATCTCTCCTTCTGTAGGATCTTGATGAGAGCACAGTTGTGGCAGTGGTTTGATTGATTTCTCATGTCAATACTCTGCTGTTATTCATATCTGCCTGAGCCTTGTGTGTTCTGTTCATTACTCCCTTCCAGGGTGTGCTTGCCTTGTGCCTTCAAGCCTACCCCAGACTCCCAATACACCCTACAGCAGGAGCAGCCACAGGTGCCTTAGGATGGTCCCTGTCCCCCATTAACCTGCTCCCACCCACACATCCAGCTGAAGGGGGGCTGTCCCGGGCTGGGGGCAAATTCAGTACCAGGATGCGCAAGCACAGGTCACAAAGCAGCCGTCAGGGAGGGACAGCAAAGGCAAGTGAGCTCCAGGACCCTTCTGTAACAGCACTGGGAAGGGTAAGGACAGCCCCGCAAGATGACAGCCTCAGGGCCGCAGCATTCAGGCTGAATCACAACCATCCAGCTCTGGAGACCAAGGCTGGGGAGTCCCTGCTCCCTTCCTGCCCCAGCATCTACCTGGCAAAGGGACTTTCACAGGCAAAAGTCTCTGTAACCTCCTTTAATCTGGCTGTACTCTGAGGTGTCAGGCACAAATGATACACCCTTCCCCGGGGCCAAACCCGGCCGGTCCCAGCTCATGCTGTGAGGAAGGAGCTCCCCCTTTCCCCTGGCCAGCACAGGCCCCGTCCCTGCCCTGTGGTGAGAGACCACAGGCCATGGCCAATGTGTGGCCACCCCACGGCCTCACCCTCACTGCTCCAGCTGCCTGCAGACATGAGGCAGCTGGGGCAGCCTCATGAGAGAGGCATCAGCTGAAAAAGATCTCCCTGACATATTTCAGAACATCGTCGTCCTCCGAGTCCTGTCCGCCAGGCTTCTCGGCACCAGTGTGCGGAGGGGATGGCTGCGATGGATTGCCGTTGCTGCGCTCCTCCATGCTGGCTGCACTGGTGGCAGGGCTGCTCGGCGTTGGATTGTCCTGCTCCTCCTCGCTTGCAGACCAGGCCTTCTCCTGCGCTTGCTCGCGCTGCAGCTTCTGACCAAGGGGAGACAAGTCGGGCCCTGCTGCAATCACCCCCAGTGCTGGGGGCCGCTGCAAGGCAGGTGCTTGGGGCACAGAGCCCCACAGCCCTCCCCCAGCAGCTGCGGCGAGGAGAGGGGCCAGGGCCAGCACACTCCGGCCGCAGGGCTCACCTCGGCCAGCACCCCCAGGGCCACGTCCACCAGCTCCGCCTCGGTCATGCAGTAGATGGTTGCTGCCCTGGGGAGCGAGGGGAGACGCTCAGTTGAGAGCCCGGATGCCGCGGCCCCAGGCGCGCACGACAGGGTTTACCTGGCCACCACCTGCCCCTGCCTCTGCCGCCGGCGCCGCCGGGCTGCCGTGGGGGGAGGGCCAGCCGGTGCCGCAGGCTGTTCCGCCGCCGCCATCCAGGCGGGCAGCAGCCGCCGCCTGCCTGCCGCCATCTTGTGCACGGGGCCGGAGGAGGGGGGGTCTGCGCGGAGCTCCGGGCATCCGCTCCGCTCCGCAGAGGTCATGGCCACCGCCGGGGGTGCCGGTCCCTGAGCTCACCGGCTCCACGGAGAGAAGTGCCCTCACCTGCCGCACAGCTCTCCTGCGCTGCCGCCCGGTGCCTCCGCGGACCTCCACAAAGAGCCTGGGCCCATTTTGTCTGTCACTCCCTTGCGAGAGCTGGGAGCAACTCGCTCCCTCCCACAGCCTTATCTAGGCGAATAAACCCATGCGCGCCACTGCGTCACTTCTCATGCAATTTCCTCCTTGAGAAGGACGTCACGTGGTGAGGGAAGAGCTTTACTTTGGGATTCCCCTCTCAACCAAGAGGGCTTCCTCTTTTGCAGTCACTTTTTTGGGGGCTGGTTGTATCTCTTCCACTGCCAGGGACGATTTCTGCAGGTGCCAGTAGCCCTTTTCCCAGCAAAGCCATTGGAGCAGCAAAAGGGCAGAGTAGGAGCTGACATTTAAGCCGATCGGGCTGGGGGCACTTGGTCAGTGAGGGATCCACTGCACAGCCTCAGTCTCTCCTGCCAAGGAGACACACTGTCCCCTGTGGCCCCCTTGAGCAGCACTGCGGTCAAAGGCTACGTCCTTAATAGTAGTAGGCTCCGCCTCCAGGGAAAAACCACAGCAGGACAATGTTACGGTTTTACTGTGCTGTAGCCTGATCTCCCAAACATTCCATCACGTGGTCAGAACCATGGGGCAGGTGGCAAAGGGTGAAACTTTTTTGAAGGTTTTAAAACCAGCTGTCAGCAAATGCATCCATATCCACTTCAACCACGCTTTACTCGAAAGGCTCCCCCCTTTGACATCCTTGAATATCTTGTTCTACCAAGTCGGATTTTCAAGGTCAGATCTTGGCCTCTCTCTTGACAACCACCCTGCTATTGTTATAAGAAGCCTCAGACAAGAACACACCCAAGGACATTATTTTTGCTGCTGTTGCTAGTACATCATGAGAGAGGTCATCATCAATCATGATATGGTCAAACAGCAAATGCTGCTTGAAGACAAAGATAAGGACCACCCCACACCTTATCTTCCAGGAACCAGCTGAAAATGGACAGTGAGGCCAAAACAGGGCTCCCTGAGCCAAAATGAGACCATATATGGAAGTAAGTTAATGGAGTGAATCAAAAAGACACCAAAAGATGACCATCAGGGGTCTCCAAAGGCCACCAGGGACACCAAAGGGACAGAAGGCGCATGTGTGTGAGGACAGGGTATATTGTAATTAGTTCTAAGAAACAGAAGGACCGTGTAGTTAATAGAGAAATATACGCTTTAGTCACTGCAACTCACATCACGCATAACAGGAGGACCTATTCCTCGTGCCTCTGGCACTCGAATAAAGAAAATGTCCTCTTAATATGGTGTTGGTTTTCTGAAACAGGTAATATTTACAAGAAACAATAGCAACTCTCTCAGGCTGATGCAATCTTGTCATGTAGTGCTCCAAAGGAAATGGAAAGCAGGGTGGGAACAGACCTTTAAATCCTACAGCAGTCACGTACATCCCTGCCCTCCACTTGAGAGCAGCTTCTTCAGCACATCAACAGAATCTGCAAAAAGGAGCAAACCAGCAGAAGTAGGTGCCTGCCTTTTCACAAATTTTCTCTGTAAGCCTTAGCCCTCAGCAGCCTGACAGTCACCTGTAACTGTCTCCTTTGGGATTTTCTTTGGAGCCTTTCCAATCTTTAATTGTTCTTTTGCTCTGTCTTGCCTTCCCTGCTACTCACATAAGGAGTATTGCAGACAGGGGGGAGTTGGGAGAAATGCATGTACTTCTGCAGGTTGTTGTCCATTTGCTATCCTGTGCAGGGCATTTCCTGCTTTCCTCTTTCACTTCACATCTGGCAGCAGCACTTCAGTTGGTGGGTCTCTTATTTGTGACAGAAAATGCCACACGGGGTTTGGGAAAGCAGTTTCTTTTCCTGAAAGAATTCATTAAAACAGGTTTGCAGGAGTTGGATGAAAACAAAGATGAACATCTACTACTTCTGCTTTTCTTCTTTGCAATGCACGAGTTTCTAGCTTGGGGCATTAGGGCAGGAAGGGAGACAGAGTGTCTGTAATGTAATCTCCCTGTTTGAACAAAGTCCCCACAGCTGGCCTGATCCTAACCTTACCCTGTGCCCTCCTGGAAATGGAAGAGCCTTAAGGAAGAGAGAACACAGTGAAGAACAGACAGAGAGCTATATGGCACAGGTTCCCTCAGGACAGAGTAGGAGTGCACCCAATGTCATGGCAGGGTCAGGCTCTTCCCGGATACTGTCCGGATGGAGGAGAGGGGCTAGTGTCCTCATGGGGTCTCTCCAGGGAAATAGGGCCTGGGAGGGTCATCAAAGTCACCAGCACTGCGGCCAGACCCTGGTGTTGCCCACTGTCTATAGTCAGTGGGTGACAATAACAGCACTGGATTAAATCAATTGAGGGAGAAAGGTGCCATGGGAAGGGGCACAGAGGGCATGGAGCAAAGTGGAGCCCACTACAGAGCATGCCCCGTCAATGGTGTCTCCCCCTCCATCTCTCCTCCTAGGCAGCTTTGAAACGAGGAGAAGGCAGCATGGGCAAAGCAAGGGGTGCTGTGCAGCAGAGACCTGCAGACAGATGGCTTGGCACCACAATGTTTCTCAAGTCTGTGTTATCCTTTATCCTGATGTTTTATGCCCTCTTCTGGGAAGCTGGCAACCTCGTTGATCTTCCTGACAAGCGACTTGGTTTCTACAATTTCTGCCTGTGGAATGAGACAGCTCAAAAGCTACAGTGTCTGGCATGCACAGATCTGGAAGGCACTGCCATCAACACAGAAATAATAAAGTTAGCTATTTTTTGTGCATATTCACCTATAGTATTCACCCTGTTCTATGTTATTTTCATCTCATTTAAGATGTACACCCTTGAAAGACTGCCCAGGAGTGCTGCTTGGATCACACCGTTCTTCAGTGCCTCCCTGCTTCTTGTTGGTCTTCTCTTGTTTTTGTCCCAAGTCTGGGATTGGATTTGTATCTCTGACCTTAGTTATGCCTTTCTAGCACTGGTTTTCTCTCTGATCCTTATGCTTCTGCAGGCTCTCACTGCCTTTATGTGCTGCAGGTTGGACACACACAAGAACTGAAAGCAGGTAGGACGCTGTCCCTTGCTTTGCTGTATTTAAAAAAATACTCCCACTACCGCCTTTGGGGAAGAACTTGACCTGTAGGATGAGTGACTTCTGTCCAGCCATGCTGACACACCACAGCCATGCCTAGGCCCTCAACCCAGGCTGCCAGCAGGGCTCCTGCAAGGAGAGGTGAAGGAATGGACCTCAGGCAGCAGGGACACAGCGCCACATCCTTGACCCCAGGGGAGCAGCACTGGCTTTCCACCCTTCTGCTCTAGGCACACCTCTTATCTCCTTCCACGGGGTCCCGATGGTGATACTGGTTTGATCGAGTCCTCATTACAATAAAGGCTCTTGCATGCAGCTCTAGTCTCACACAGTCTGTTCATTACTCCCTTCAGCCAGGGAGGAGATGCTGGGTGACTTTTCCTGGAGCCCCCAACCTTTTCCCAAGCCCTCATACACCTGTAGCAGGGACAGGCCTGGATCTGTTCGCAGTGCCACAGGAAGGGACACCCACTGCATGGCCCCCATACCGCTAGGCCACCAGGGAGGAGAGGCTTCATCTGAGAACAAAGTCCCTGGCCTGTTCTTTCCCCAAGCTCGGTGGTGTCTGCAAGGAGCTCCCACCTCTGGAGCAGGCCACTTCTTCCCCTTCCTCCTTTTGTGAATTGTGACCAGAAGTAGCCAGCACTGCCCTGAACAACTTCACCCCAGGCTGGCTGGGCAACACAGACCTGCCCTGCTTAGTACCATGCCAAGGCTGTAGAAGATACCCCAGATCCAGCTGGGGTCATGCTGTGGGTCTCTGCCCACTTGCCTCCTTAGCCCACCTGTGGTGGTTGCTCCCTCTCAACCTGACCTCCTTGTAAACAACGCAGAGGTAGGGACACCAACTAAGACCCATCTGCATGTGAATTCTGACTATGAGCCCAGTGGGGTAAGACAACTAATTTCACATAGGAATTACAGTCTTGGTGGGATCAAGGCAATTTTACTTATGACCTCATCAACAGTAAGGCTATAGCTCTTGTCTTAATTATACACAATGCTGCAGTATAAACCATATGCCCAACTATTGCACTGGCATTAGATCACCATGGAACTATCCTCTGTCCCTCAGGGCAAAGAGCATAGGTCCAGCAAAATGAAAAGGAATGGCAAACTGTTGATGCTAAGGTGTGCGTTGTGTAGGAACAACAAGGATTTATTTGTGAAAGCGATACTGTCAGAGCCCAAGACGTTTGTCCTGACACTAAACAAAGTAGTTGTCCTTTTGAAATATATCCTGATGAAACTCCTGAAACCACACCTTTATATCTCAAAAAACAATGCGTTTGTATGAGAGCTCCTTACAGTTTTGTATTTGTAGATAAATTTAGCATAGATATGAGCAATTGTTCCAACATGTTTGTTATTTTCCTAGAATTATGGAATGCATCTTTAATTTACCAGCTTCTCTTACATCTTATCAATGATTACAATCTAATAGCACATTAAGTCAAGACTTACTGTCTACCCTCATCATAATAAATCATCTTACATTGATTAAAAAAAAAAAAGTGACAACACGATGACCTGTTGTGATAAGGCAGGTGAGAGAAGGTCAGATACTGGTGGTGAGAAGCACTCAAAGTTCCTAAGAGGGTAAAGGGGATAAGTTTAATGAGGGAATTACCATACAGGCTGCTCAGGGAACCTCAGGGGCCATGCAAAGGGGTCACAGGTGGGATGCTGCTGGATGCACAGGCCAACTTACAGGGAGGACTCAACTTCTTGTTCCTAGGTGCCCTTTAAATTTACTACAAGTGTTGCCTTATCTCAGCTGTGTTAACCTGGAGTAGCTACTGCCCAGGGAGCAGCTAGATATTGTAAACAAAACGGAGTACATGTGCCTGGTCCCAGTGGGAATTTGGTCAGTGATAACGGTCCATCATCATCCAGAAGAAATACACGGTGTTCTGGAAAAAGTGAAAAAGGATAGAGAGTATCAAGAGGAAACTCTTCTTGGGTGGTCACTAGCAGCAATGGGACTTTTTAAAATGCTTAATATCCAGTTGTGATTTTGTTAACTAATACTATTATGTCTATCACTTATAATCATATTGTAGATAAGGGTACGTGATGAAAGAAATAGCCCATGCTCAACTACTTGAAATATGTAGGTTAGTACTTAAGCAACAGCAATACTTTATGCTTAAGCTGTGGGCTTGCCCCCAGGCGAATCAGTTATGAAGATACTATCTATAGCAGAGAAGCTTATAGCAGAGAAGCAAGGATCCTGTGAAGGATGAGAGGGATTGACTCTAGTCTCAGGGTGGAGGGTGATAGTCTCGGGATATCAGGATAGCTCCTTTCTAAGTAGCCCAGGACACCCGGCAATGGCCTCAGCCCAAGGGACTAATGCCACACCGCCCTGGTCAGCCAGCTAGACCATGAGCCCCATAGGAGGCTGCTGGAGCTCGAGCCTCTCTCCCAGGCATCAGGAACAGGGATCCAGCCATCGTCCCTGTGCTCAGCCTCACCTTGGGTGCTGGGCGCCAGCTTTTGCCCCATAACCTCCTCCAGCCCCTGACACTCAGTGCACATGATAAGGCACAAGTAGGGCAGGAGCCCTCACTGCCCCAATAGCAAATCACACCCCAGGACAGCCCTCACCCCACTACTGCTGTCCTCTACGCTGTCCCCAAAGGCCACAGACATCCAGCTGGACCCCAAGGTTGAAGCCTAGTGCAACACCCACACACGGGAGCCCCACGTCAGCCAAGGACCAGCCTCCCAGCCTCAGGTTGCTGCTCGCATACGCAGTCCGTGGGAGGTGTTTGTCACCCACTGCCACTGCACTCCCCCGCGATGGCCCTCAGGGAGACATCACCTAAGGAAGAAGATGGGGAGAAGATGAAGTAAGCAAAGCCAAAGACCATTTGTTATATAGACTGAAGTAGGAGGCAAGATCCTGAGCCCTTTTGCCTTTTGACAGTAGGGGATTGGTGTTCCTATGGCCAGTTTTCCTGGAAAAAGCTGCCCTGTTCCAAGCAGCTGGATAGTGAGAACTCCCTCTTCTGCCCTCTTCAGCTTCCCTGCATTTTCCCCTCCAAAACTTCCTTCTAAAATGTTACAAAGACAGGGGCTTTGTACCAGGCCCATGAAACTGTCTACTCCTGGCAGTTCTTGAGCTGTTCCTGAGCTTCCCAGGGCCTCTAGCCCACATCACATTTCAGCTGTGGGCTTGGTCCAACAAACTGACCAAACTCTCACCCTGAGGAGCTCAGTGTTTTTCTGCATATCAGTTTCCTTATGTTCATGTTTCCTTCCTGCCACATCTACCCCAAAACTAAGCTAAAGACCTTTCACCATCCCTTCCTCCAGCTACTAGGAAACAGCCCACGTGAAAAAGCTACCACTGTTGCCTGGACAAAGAGCCAAGGCCTACCTGCAGTCCTGTCCTTCCATTCCCAATGATCCAGAAGTGAGATTATTTACTACAGACCCTCCCCATCTTGTACCTGGATTTGATAGGGTCCCAACATAGGAAGAACTTAGCCCAGCCTAAATAAACGTGACTTTAAAATACATACATGCATATATATACACACATAGTAACATTAAAATCTTGTACCTTGGTATCACAGGGGACTGCCTCTGCAAAGTGTCAGTGTCACCAGCTCACAGGGAAGCTGCTTTAGGTGCATGCAGGAGATTGCAGGTTTCATCTCCAGCACAGCCTGGATCTCTTCTCAGATGAACACTAGTTCTCTGGAAGCCTTGTTAGGGGTGTTCAAACAGGCCTTGTGCTCCAGCCCAGCTTTGGGCTGATCTCCAACACAAAACAGACACCTAGTGGCTGGCTGGCCCCTCAGCTCTGAGGGGAGCTGAGAGACCCTATGGGATGCTGCAGACAGCTCCACTTCTGACTGAATCCCACCCTGAACAGCTGGCAGGGCTTCAAGATGATGAAAGATGACCCCATGAGGATTTGATTTCTATTCACATCCACTACCACCCCACAAAGATCTTGTCTATTCCACTGCACAAAGACGTTCTGATGAGAGGCAGAAATTTGTAGACCCAGAAGCAGTTCTGGCCTCCCATGCAAACCCTTGTTCTCCATGACTCAACTGATATTTAATGGGGAAGGCAGATGGTGGGATGAGACAGCTGTAGTGAGTGCACTATGCAGAACCACACTGACTCTGGCTCTCCTCTCCCCTGTCCTTTCCACCATTAGGTACTAAGGATTATCTAATGCATCCAAACTCAAATATAAATATTTCAGAAAGTGTAATTCAGGGTCCCTCTTCCAATTTATGGAAGATATTGCTAGGGAACATAAAACATTGAACCAATACACGTACTTGCACAGGTTCCTCTCAGTGGCAGTGCTCTCAGTACAGGAAGCACCTGGTGAAAACACAAAGGTCTTTTCTCTGTGCAAGAGACCACTCTTGGCATATAGCTGTCTCAGCCATCAGCAACAGGGAAACAGAGCACAGGAATCAAAGTGCAAGGGAATATTTTCTTTTTTTATGAAAAAGACATTATACCCAAGGAATACTCTGGTTTTGCACAGGCCTTTTCAGCCTGAGCAATCTGTGCCCCAAGCACTGCGCTGCCTCGTGCGTTCTTCCTCCATCCTTGCCTTCTCCCACCCAGCCCTGGACTTGACCTCAGCAGCCCTCTAGCCACACACTACTTCAAGACTCCCTATCGGAGGGAGCCCAGCTGCCACGAGGGGTCAGTGAAGGCTGCCTGTTTTCCAGTGCTGCTGCTGATCCGGTCCCAGAACAGCACTCTTTTGCACAGTGGTTTGGCATATACGCTTAACACTTGCCAGAAGGCAAAAGCTAAAACGAGAAGAGTGATTGTAGTTTGCCTTCTCTCTCATGCAGTTTGTTCCTGTGAAGTTAACACTTTTTTCTTTTTTCCTCAAGTCTGTTGTTGTTTTCCTCCTGCACTTTCCAGGTTAAGACTTTTGAGCCAGTAAAGTTGTTAATTTAATCTTTCCGTCCATCGAGGCGGTAAGACAGGTTCCACAGTCCATGGCCATGCTCCAGTCCACTGTGACAACTGGAGCTCGGTGTCCTCCAAGAGAAAGGCAGCTCTCCAGAACCTTTTCTTCACCATTTAACTGGAATAAGAAAACGTAAGGATTTAAGAAGGCAAGTTTCTGCAACAGCAGCAGTGTACCCACAGGAAAATCCAAAGCCTCTTGGCCTCAAAAGAATCCATACCTCAATAAGCACATTATCAAGAAGTGGAAAAATAGATTTAGGTTGCGTACACAAGGAAGTAAACTTTCAGTCTCGGGACAGAGGCGCATGATCTCAAGCAGCTGACTCGTTACATCAGCTGAAATGCAGTAATTGAACATGGCAGGCAAAGAGCACTCAGTTGCAAAGAACACGTAAGTTTAAGCCACAGTTATGTTAGTGAGGCTGCTTTGAATGCGCAGATATAAAGTAAAAATAATTCAGTTTAAGTTGCCTTTGAGGTCAATAAACGTTGTAGTGCCTTATACTGATTTGCATTGCCTCAAAGGGAGACAGACAAGGGGGATGCAGTCAATGACCATCTAGCACAGCAACAATAACTTGGTTACTTTCAACCATGCAAACTTACCCCTTATAGAACTTTAGTGTTGTGTATACAGGAAGAGGAGAAAACCAAGACTGGCACTAGCAAAGCATTGGCAGGCACATGAGGCAGATTAAAGATAAGTAGTCATCAACTACACATTTTGCACTGAGCTGGCGTACGTCAATATTCAGAAATTTATGAATTCTTCCCAACAGTAAGAAGTTGTGCTGTAACTAGGCTTCAGGAACAAAGGAACACACACGTTCTAGCTACACACAGCTAAAGTGCACGTAGGATCAAACTGGAGTTTCACAGCGCAGGGGTCAGCAAGAGTTGTTTGGGGGCTTTCAAGGGCTGCTGTTGTTACAAGTGCTTGTATGGATCCACGGGAATATTCCCTGCCACTTCTCAGACTTACCTTAAAAATTACTCCCCCAGTAGAAGAACACGTGAGCATATAGTTCCCTTCAGAGTCAAAAGCAAAAAGCCTTCCTCGTGGGAACTGGACTTGCTTGTATCCACTGTATCCAGACAGCACAAAGGGACCTGTAGCTTCGCTGGGAAGATCATATTCAGACACCTTCAAGCCACTTTTGTGAATATTCCACTGAATAAACTAGAAGGGCAGAAAAAGAGACACAAGTCTGTCATTAGGTCAACTGGAATAGAAGCAGAAGAGCCCACTCGCATTTTTAAAAAAGTGGTTATTTCCAACATAGGTAATATGGCAATTTTACATCTAAAGCTATGAGGCAATATTTTTTAATACACAAGCTGCAAAGGCTGCAAGTGTGCCTCATGTATAGGAAGGAATATGCCTTTCACAAGTACTGCTGCTGTGTGTGCTCACACATTTTACAAGCAAGATCCCGTTGGGATTTCACTTGACACTCTGCAGCCAGTCTCCATCCCCTGAGCCACGGCTCTACTGATGAGGACTCCTGAGCTGCAGAAATTGGACCATTTATTATAAGTAATAGGAAATTCCTGGCAATCAATTTTATGCAAAGGAATCAAGAATCTTCTCCATGGTGATCCCACAGGCACAGAAAGCTCATATTCACAAGGGTTCTCTAGGAAGAGGATGTCACCAACAGAAGAATTTGCAGACAAGGTCTCACTCATCCAGTAGATTTCTGGCCACCTTCTCTGAAAGAACTCCTCATGCATGCATGAGGATGCACGATGGAAGTTAGCAGCTTGCAAGTTTCCCAGATTCTTATTTTTACTATCCATGGAAGGTCACACAGTGCTTACCTTGCCATCCTCCCCTATGCTGTAGACCGTGTTCTCATCGTAGCTGAATTCAACAGAGTAGACCTCCCCATCGTGTGCCCTCCAGCTCATGGCACACTCATGCTGCTGCATATCTGAGGAGAGAAGCAGTATTGAGCATTCTACAAGCAGAACCAGTGAGGAGAAAAGGGCTCTTAAAGCTGTCCAGGGCCCTGTCCCAATGCTCCCCCTGGGGGAGCCCAACTCAGTCTCAGCAGCCTGTCCATATTTTCCAACATGCTGGCTTTAGTCATTGCACTGGCCACACAGCTACTGCCTGTGAGCAAACCCCTCTCCCTCCAGCTTTACGCTGCCACATCTGTGTCATGACAGTCCTTCTGCATCCAAGCCCCTTGGTCACCTTTCTTCTCCTCTCCTCTCTTTCCCTGCCATCCCCTCGAAGTCACCTGAGACCGTTGCCAGCTCAGCACCCAGGGCAAAGGCAGCTCCCTGGTTCACAGCAGGGTGGCCTGGGCTGCCTTTACCACAAGGACGAGCTGATATGGATAGAAATGGCTCAGTGAATGACAGAACTGCAGCTCTTGCCTTCAGACTAGGGGCCCCCAGGAACACCTCCCTCCAAGGCTCAGCCTAGGGCGGTGATACTGCCCCTAGTTGGTACCAGGGCAGTGGTACCAACCTACCAGGGTCAAGGCCCCATGGCTCAAGGGCAGGTTCATTGTGCTCCTCACAACAGGAGGACAATAAATCCAGTAGCACTATCAGAGTCTTCAGACAACACTTCCAAGGAAGGCTTGGGCCACTTCACTCATGGGAGCTGCTGTGGAAGGCAGGGGGAAAATAGCTCCCACCTTGGCATTGGGGCCTGTCCCACAGCTGCCTCCCTGCTAGCAGAGGGAAGGTACTGGGGGCAACCGGTGCGGAACCCCAAGGAACCCACTCTGGTCCAACGTACCAAAGAGACGAACAAACCCATCTGCAGCCCCTGTGACCAGCAGGTTGCCGTTGTGGTTGAAGGCTGTGCAGTTAATAGCAATAGGCTCAGGGTCCAGGGAGAACTGCAGCTGGAAGGGAAAGTCTCCATTAATGCCTGGAAACCTCACACTGCGCTGGGAGGCAGGGCCTGGTGAGCAGAACTCCTCCCTGTCTGGAGCCCTACCCCGCTCAGGCCCACAGACCTGAAGGCTGGGAGCTGCACTTCTTGTGAACTAAACCAGTCATTCACCCTAGCCAGGTCTAAGCTCCCTCAGAGATGTCTTGAGGCTGAGAAAGCCCTTTCTGGCAGACGTTAGCCTGAGTTTTACACTCTCTCCTACAGGGGAGGAATAAAAAAAAAAACACCACCACCACCATTCGCCAGACAAGGGCAAGGGATGGGACCAGGATTCCCTGCCAGGATCCAAGTCATCTAACTGGAAACAATGGAGAAGGGGGATGATGACACAGTAAGCCTCTGAGCAAAGCACCCTTCAAGCTACTTGTGATAACGAACTCTGAAGGCAGAAGAAGGAACATGCACTAATCTGAAGAAATCCTAAACAAAAAACAAAAACAAAACACCACGAAACCCAACAACTATTTCCCTTAACTTAGAAAGGGAGATCCCACACACTGTTTAGGCCAGAAGACTCTTTCTCAGCAAGCAGACGCAGAATGGGAAGAAAACCAAGTACCTGCTGCTTCATTGTTTTAGTGTCCCACAGCAGCAGCTTCCCAGGAACTTGGTTCATGCTTCTGCCTCCACAGCTGACCGCTGAGAAGTCCATGTGGGAAATGGGGCTCGGGGCGGCCGCAGAACAGACGAAGGAAGCGCCGCTTGGGCTGCAGGCAAGTGAGAGGATCCTGAAACACACAAGTAGTCAGAGCTGCATCTCTCCAGCAGCTGCCTCGAGAACAACGCGCTCCACTCCCAGCTCTCTCATAGGCATCCTGCAAGACAAGTCCTGCATCTCAGGCATTTTGTAAAGGAGAGCAGGATTAAAGTATCGACATGGATTTTGATTCTGTTTCTCCAGTGTAGCTGAGCATCTTCATGATGCTCAGACAAGAGCTGCCCCTTTGGAAGAAGGCTTGATAATATTTCAGTTGCAGGAAAGCAGCAGAATCATTGACAGTCATAAAAAAGAAGAGAAAGAAAAGAAGGAGAAAGAAAAAAAAAAAGGAGCACATTAGGGAAAAATCAAGAGTATTCTAGTGTTACTTCTAGTGTTACCTGGGCATGTTTTCATCAATGCTGATTTCGCAAAGGTTCTTCTTTGCTTCTGTGTCATAAAGACGAACCGTCCCAACCCCACTGCCAAGCAACAGCTTGAAACCAGCAAGGAGGAGACAGAAAGAGTATAAGTACAATGATGCTGCCCAAAAAGCACCACCACCACACATAGTTTAACATCTTTTCCATTCATGCATTCTGATTACAGATCACTTCACTGGGATATATCCTGTCTTTCTGTGCATATCACACTGACTATGACTATCCCCTCACCACTGGAGTGAGTGTAAGAGCACTAAGAGCGCTACACTGTGAGCATCTTGAGAGAAAGATCCAAAAACCACCACGGTGGAGTAAAATCCACTTCCTAGAATATGGCTTGACAATATAGGGCATAAAGGAAATGAGGAGTCTCAGTATCTAGGGGAGTAAGGAAAAACAACACAGAATTAACCATCTAGGGTTTAGGGAAAAAAACTCATCAGAAGCCACTTCCTTTCATCCTGTAGAGGAAGAATTCATTCAGCAGGGTTCATATACACTTTGCAGTATTAGTATTTAAAACACCACGGAGGGAAGCTTTACAAAGAAAATGAAGATAGACAGGTCTGTTTTCAGTTCAGAGCACAATCTGCTGCTGAATTCTGACATATTTCAGACAGAAGAATCTTTTTATCAGTAAGCAGGAAATAACCTCCATAAAGCAAGGGAAAAAAAATCAGAATGACTACAAGGGCAGTTTCTCTTGCAAGTGAGAAAGAAAGACACAGCAGCAGTGCCAGCCCTTCACAAGCGACGTTTTGGGGCTAGCTGCAACACATCAGCAGTGCTAGAATATGAACCATCTCCCCTCAGTCACAGGCCTGCTTCCTTCCTGCACTGCCCTATTCCTTCCCCAGGGAAATAGCTGCAACAGTTAAGGGCTCTGAAGCTATTTAATTTAAAAGCTGCTTAAGTTACTCTCCAGTAACAGAACTGGAGGAAAAGGGCTACAGGAGAGATTTAACTGTCAAGAAATTTGAACGAGACAAGTCCCTGTGGAAGTACTGACTTCCTTCCACCGCAACACGGCTAAAGAAATGCAGAGTGGTGCTTACGGCACCACTGGCTCCTGAGCTCGCTTCACACCCCCACTCCAAAAGCACAGCTCCTCGGCCCCGTTCTCCTTTCTGTTTCTGGCTCAGGATGCAAGTGAAGCTTCACAGCTTCCCACCACAGATCTCCCACAGGCTGCTGGCCAGGCTGCCTACAGAGAGGCTTCTCCTGAAACTTTTGTTTCTGTCACGCAGTTGTTCATGTCCTGCAGGGCTTGGGAACCCTTCTCTGCACAAGTGGTGGTGAATTCCTTGCCCAATATGCACAGCACACTCCCTGCTGTCTAGCATTTATCAGACCCTGAGGCTCCAGCTCATCATGTCCCACTAAACTGGAAACTAGCCATTGCCCTGATCTTATCTGCAATGTAGCCATCTGGAAGTTAATATACAACACACAGCAAACCATTGGCCGTGACACTTGAATCTCTACATGCACAAGCTACTCACCAGCCGATCCCGCTTGGTTGCCCATTCCAGAGACAGCAGGGGAGATTTGGAAATGGATGAAGCTTTGGTCTGCATTATGGGATTAAAAGACCACACTTTGATGACTCCATCCACATCCAAGCTGGCCACCCTTCGTCCAGAACAATCAACCCTATGTGCAGAAGGAAATGGATTGCATATTTTTCTCCCTAGAGTTCTTAGGTATGAATAGGTTTCCTAGTTATTCTTCTCCTGGCCACACTGGCACCAATGTTCAATCCACACCAGGACCTAGTGCAATATAACGCACCAAGCTCCACACGCAAAGCATAACATGCTTGAACAGCCCCATCTTGTCTTGCCGGAGAGTTCTCTCCGGGTTGGAATCTCCCAATCACAAAATCACGATCCATTCTCACTGCACAAGCCACGGGTTATTGTCACCCACAGCAACCCAACTGCCCTGCTGCCACAGCTACACGCACAGTGTCCTGGGCAGGACAGCGGCTGGCAGAAAGAGACCAAACGCAGCTGCTCCTCTGAGGATGCTCCTAGGAGGGAGCGCTCCTCTCGCCGCTGCCAGCCCGTACCTGCAGTACATGATGGACGAGTGGTGCTCCCCATACCTGCAGTACATGATGGACGAGTGGTGCTCCCCATACCTGCAGTACATGATGGACGAGTGGTGCTCCCCATACCTGCAGTACATGATGGACGAGTGGTGCTCCCCATACCTGCAGTACATGATGGACGAGTGGTGCTCCCCATACCTGCAGTACATGATGGACGAGTGGTGCTCCCCATACCTGCAGTACATGATGGACGAGTGGTGCTCCCCGTACTCCTCCTGGCTCAGGACAATGAAGGGCTGCTCCTGCCGGACAGACGCAGCCTCCGCGCTGCCGGCGGGAGGCCTGCTCGGAGACCCCGCTTGCTCAGCGGCCCAGCCATGCACTGTACAGTAAGAATTGGAGGAATTACCACATCTCTGTTCAATATACCTCAGCTGATGTCATAGGCCTATTTTGATGCTGTTTGGGCACAGATTCAAAATCAAGTCACCACAGACTAACCGTGTGAGCAATGCAAAATAGATCTACATGACACAGCTCAGCACATAAAACCCCTTGGTGGAGGTAAAGCACACTGGATCCATTAACCTCTGGCTTGACACTGTTAGTTTGCACACATTAGGATAACCACCACAGCCAGATTCACAATCAAGTCATCACAGACTAACTGTGTGAGCAACGCAAAACAGATCTACATGACACAGCTCAGCACATAAAACACCTTCGTGGAGGCAAAGCACACTGGACCCATTAACCTCTTGCCTGATGCTGTTAGTCTGCACACATTAGGATAACCACCACAGCCAGCTGATTGATGACAACTTCAAACTCACCAAGAGTGAGTCCAAGAGTTTAAAACCCAATTTGACAGGACAGACAGAAGAAAAGGAGTTTCAGGAGGTGAAGGTGTCTGTAAGAGACATGAGCCACACTGCACCACACCATTGGTTCAAAGCAGCCTAGTCTTTCATTGCCACCAAGATCTGAACACAGAGCAAACACAGCACACTAGTGAGTAAAATGCCTCAAGCAACACTTTGCTACACCACCCTCCGAGGACAAAATGGACCAAAAGTATTATATCCTTATCTCCTACACATCTTGCCTTATTTGTAATGGTATCGTGTCTTCAGCAACAGGTCAAACACTACAAAATTAAATCCTCTGCAATCAATCAAAAAAAAAAAAAAGAGGAAATAAATTCAAGAATGCCTTTCTTTGTGTTAGTTAATGTGGGAGATAACCCATGACACTCATATGAAAGCAGCAGTGCTGCCTTTCAGTTTCATCTTTGCTCTGCTAACATACACTAAGAACGGCAGAGTTAAACAATATCAGCTTCCCCAAGAGCATCAGAAGGACAACACTTAACTTGGAACATTTCATTAAAATGAGAGCCAAAGGATACATGCTGGACAGCTTGGGTTTGCAATTTTCAGACCAATACTTAATCAAAACATTTTTTAGATGGTCATGAAGAACAAAGTGCCCTCATAGCCTAGAATAATCAGCAGCGCAGAAACAACCCCTCTCCAAGGCATCTCCCAGTGCACACAGAACAGCCACACGTACTGGCTGATAAGCAACAGTCCCTCACCAGTGCTTTACAGACCCCCCCAAGGCAGAGTGCCTTGGATGGCCAAGATAAACGCGGCTGAGGTGCTGCCGTTATGTCCTTTCTGCTCTCTTCTCTCTTCCAATAACACACGACTGCTGAAAACCAGACAACATGCAGGTAAACAGAAGTGGTTCACTGACCTTCAACAAATAAAATCCAGGATAGCTTTGTTATTTCGTTAGTTTAGGAAGCATAGCATGCCTCACACAAAATTCACTATACAGTGCAACTTCAAAGACAAAAATTTCTATGAAGGATATTAACGACGTCTCATTTTCCATTCCTTTCCAGGAAAAATTGCTATCAATGTTTAACTGCCATATAAAGAGCATGCAGAAATCAGCATGAAAACCTAGCTGCCAGGGAAAAAAATAAGATTCTGGAATCCATACTGCGGGTTTTTTTGGAAAAACATATTTCCAATGAGGCTTCAAATTCATATTACAGTTGCTCATTTAAATAGGATCTGTGAGTCAAGCTCATTGCTGTTAAGAAAGGGGGGGTTATAAGAAGATATTTGAACATAACAGCCATTAACATGAAAAAAAACAAACAACAACCAAAAAAAAAAAAACTCACCAGGACCAGGCTATTGAAAAGAAAGAACAAACAACCAGCCATCATCCATCTAAAATCCCAATTCTGAGTCTGCTCCAGGGACACAGAAATAATACCAGTGTGGAAAGAGCAGATTAGCTATAGAGATTAACCTTCGATAGATCTGATTTGAGTAGCAGTCCAAAAGCTTATGGGAACATTCGCCCTGGTTCTACTACCTAGCACAACAAATGACACAAACGTCAGCCCTCCACTCGTGGCCTCGCAGCGTTGCCCGATACCTGGGAGGTCCCTTTTGACAGCAGCTCCTTCCTTTCCTTCCCGTGCTCTTGTAAGCGCCGCTGCCGCTGCTGCAGGGAGCTCAGTTCACCTGCTGCCAACCCGCTGAAGTGGCTCTTCCCATCCTTGCTGCTCACTGCTCCTTCCTTTCCTTTGGCACTCTGAAAGGCAGAGGAACGATTTGGTGAAGTTACGCTTGTGCCAGGCTGTAGAGCAAAGGGCAAAACAGGAGGCAGCTGCAACATCCCCACAAGCCCTCAGACAAAAGCAGCTGTTCTTGTGCTGCATTCAGGCCCAGTGCTCAGCAGGAGGAAAGGACATTTTATTTTTTCATGTGGAAGCAAAAGCTTGGAACAGTGTCATGCTGCAAGTTAGCTCCTAGCTACCGAGCATCCTTCCTTTAATAGATCTGAGAATCACCTGATGATTTGCTGCTTCTTTCTTCCCTAGCAGCACACTGCCAGTCTGTGTTGGAGAAGCCCCACTTGGCTGGATTGGTCTGGAAGGGCCCTTTTTACTCTGGGAGAGGAAAGAGGACAGAAAGCCTCCCCGGGCCTGAAGAGAGTGTGCAGTGCTCCTCTGGCTGCAGGTCATATCACTAATTTGAAAGAGAGAAACAAAACATGAAAGCACAGCTAGACAACACAGAGAAACCCAACAAGCAAAGCACCAGCTGTTTGAACCACTACAGGACAGAGCTTCCTTCCCAAACTGATGTCAGACCACTGTCCTAGAAGACTATTTTAGAACATCCTGTTGGCAACTTGAGCAGATCATTATAACCACGCTAACCAGATAAAGCTCATGTCTTAGAGGTACAGTGCTGTGGAGACAGTAGGCCTAGCTCTGGCTAAATCCTCTGTAGAACTACCCTGACTCTTTACAACCCAACTGATTAGTTTCGAAAAGTTCCAGGGGAGAGGAAGAGGAACCCAGTTTTCCAGAGAGCATATTCAGCTTGGACTCCTAATTCAAGCTATTAAATAGTCTACCTTTGGGAAGCCCTAAGCATCCAAAGTTCTCCTCAACAATCAAGTCACATTCAGCAATTCCAAAGCACAGGCCTAACACCTCAAAAATGGGACCCAAAGAAATTAAGGAAAGCTAGGTCCATTTTATGGCTACACACACTTCCCTTTTCAGCCTGCAATGCCGAGAGCAGCAGCTCCTTCCCAGAACAACCACGTGGCCTCGTCCTGCTCTATCCTCCCCTGAGGGCAGAGCAGCACCAGATGAGGGGGCATATGATCTCCTCTCTAATCACCTCTCCAGGAGGGATTCTCTGTCCCTCATATCACTATTCCATGTGCAGGGATGAACACTTGGCCTTCCTCACAGTACGTAAACTGAAGAGACCTCCGGTTAAACTCTATGGGCTGTCCTACATAGTGCAGAGTGGTTACCAAGAGAGCTCAGCAAACAGTCTATTTACTCAGAGAAATTTTAGACAAAAAATAAGACTCTGTGTGTGGCCTCGGTCACAGCTTCTCTGTCTCTGTCTGCAGCATAATTTGATCAATTCTGCTCATGTCTAAGTGGACGTGAAAGAAGCACTTAAAAAACAAACAAACAAAAAACAACAAAGCTCCAGCCTGTGGCTAAGATACTCCTTGTTGTTTTAAAACAAACAAAAAAGACCTCAATAAAAAAGGGAATTCAAGCACACAGACTTGCTTTCGAGCTCAAGAAAACAAGGATTTAAATACATATCTAACAATTAAATCTGTATCACTGCATACATTGTCTAACCACAGATAAGAATTTAATAAATCAAGCATAACTGAGGCCCAGCAAAGAGACAGTCCCTTTCACCTGACTTGGAAAAGGTAAGAAAGCATCTCTCTACACAGCAATAATTCCTCCAGGTCACACAGCACCAGTGTCTACAGGTGACAAAGGACCCAGGTCCTAGAGAAAACAAATAGGGAATCAAGAGACTCTACAGCATGCGATTCATCTGAGCGGTACTACAGAGTACTGCACTGTTACCTTTATCTCCAAGAAAAGCCCTGCCCTGGCTGTACAAAATACCCTGGTGCAATGCTGAGACCACAGCAAAAAAGCTTCCCCACAAGGTTGGTCCTTTACAAATCCAGAAGACAGCATGTCCTTCCCCATCAAATATGGGGAGAGAAACTGTTGCAAATTCCCCACTTAAGCTTAGTTAGGACATCAGAAATTCTGTCTGGGTGTCTTTCTGCAAGGGCTTTCAGGGCAGGGGAACAAGCAAATGACACTCTGGGTGCCACCCTGAGCCAATAACAGCAGCAGGGGCCATCTCCACTCCTCCTCTGAAGGCACTCACAGCTCAGAGTCCCCCAGACGGTCCATGTTGGCCACATATGCAGGCAGTTTGTGATGCACAACTGCTTCTTCCACTTCCAGCTCTTCTTTCTTCACGCGGGAGGATTCAGCCTGCAAGGCAAATAGCTGCAACAAGACAGCAGAGCCGAGTGAGCAAAGGTTTAGTTGCAATTCACCTCCTTCCCACTCCGCGAAGTTGTTTATTCCTTTTATTTCAAAAGCCCCAGAAAGGTTGGGGAAGGGTAAAAGCCACTCTGATCAGCTAAGCACCCGGGAGAGGAACAATTGGCACTTTGTGAAACTGGAGCCTACTCCAACCCCTTCACTCCCCTGCTTGGGCTGTTGCTCTAGTGGCACTAAGGGTGCTGAGAAATCGAAGCCGGTCAGGGCAGGGCTGCCGGGCCTGTTCCCCCACGCTGCTCACAGGCAGCCCAAGCAGGGCCGTGAGGACGCCGAGCCAGCCAAGCAGCCTCCTGGCCACAGACATGGGCCGGGGAACGGCCCCGCCGCCTCCTCGCCACAGACAGGGGCCGGGGAACGGCCATGCCGCCTCCTCCCCACAGACACGGGCTGGGGAACGGCCCTGTCGCCTCCCCACCACACACCC
>NW_010580239.1:198587-222915 GCF_000705375.1 Tinamus guttatus
GGAGCGGGTCCGGGAGCGGGGCGGGAGCGGCGCTCTGGTCGGCCCGCGCCGCACTGGGGGCCTCAGTCGCGAGGAGCAGTCGCGCGCCCGCTGCTTTTTATTTTTTATTTTATTTTTTTTACCCACTGACTTTTTTTTTTTCTTGCCCTGGAAGCAAAAGCGAGGGCAGGAGTTACTGCCGCGTGTGGGCTCCGTTGCCGGTGGGTGAAGGGGGCAGCAGGTCGCGTTTGGGGGCTTTTTTCTCCAGCCCATCCCCGGGCTGCAAGTTTGTGAGGGGGCTCCCCACCCCCACGCCACTTGCCCGTCGCGACTGGAGCCATGTCCTGACCGGAGTCACCCTTCTTCCCCAATGAGGTTCCCGGGCAATAGCTGCTAAAGAAGGGCTAGAACGGGCAGCACGAGCTGCCTATCTGATTATCTTTACTCATTAAATTCTAGTTGCATAATGAATCAAATCTAATATATTACAAGAGCAAACAGGTCAATTCTGTAATAACAGCAGGTATGTAGTCCTTGGGGCCGTTGATTGGCTTTTTTGCTGCTCACCAGTTTCAGTCCCAGCTTTCTTCTGGGAGTACCACCTCGTGGCTTCTGAGTTGTGGTCTTGCCCCATCTGTGAAAGGTGCGATTTTGGCAGAAGTTTAATTGGGTTATTGAGAGCAAAAAAGCATGCCGGTAGCAAATGATTGCTTTAACTTGATTTATTTCTTCTGCTGTCGTACCTTTCAATGGAAGGTGGCATTTATGGAGCAGTATCCCTCAATTCTGTCCCGATATCAGGGCTTTAAGCTATGGCTTCCTACCAAGCATGAGCAGGAATACTCTTGCATGGCGCCCTTCGCTGTACCCCTGTATCTCCCATGCTGCAGGGTTGCGTTCCCTTCACTGTTTTTCCTTCTTTGGTAGAAACAAGCGTTGCGCTGCGGCTGTGGATGGAGACGGCTGGCGAGCGCAGCAAGCCCCGCGCTGCACCCGGCACCGGGCCAAGCTGGCCGGGCTCTTCAGCAGCCTGCGGGAGGCTGTTCTGTCGCAAGCAGACGCCTCGGCCTCAAAGGTGCGGAGCAGGGGCTTGTTCTTTTATCTCCATTGCGTGTGGGTTTGAACTTAGCTAGTTTACTGTTTTACCCTGCATGTGGTTTCCCTGGATCCCCTTTCCTTGGCAGCTGTCAGCTCAGCGTGAGCAGAGTGCTCCCCTCAGCGTCCCAGCATCGCAGGATTATCATGTGGCTCCGCCGCGCTTCCCTTGCAGCGGTTTCACTGCTTCTCTGTAGCGGTATTTTGGAAACTAATCAAGGCATCTCATGATGAAAGCACCCTGATTTCAGAACTAGTGCGATTAGCGGCAGAAGTTTCAGGGAAGAAAAGGGAATAGTTTATTCAGTGTTAGGAGTTGCACTGTCTTGGAGATGGTCTGGAAAAAGCAAGTTGGGGGGAAAAACACAGCAACCACTGCTGTTTACCGCGTTTTACTGAACCGAGAAACTGTTTAACCAAAAGAGATACTGTTTGTAAAGGTGAAGTTGTGCTACTGAAAAGGTTAATGTACTTGAGGTGGAGGGTTAAGCATCGGAAGACCTTTGATTCTTGATTTTTGCTACCAGTTCACATAGTTAGCTTGGTTGTTTTCAATGTGTAAGATGGAGAGAGTAATGGCTCATTCAGACAAGGACTGTCCTTGTAAAGCACTTTGAGCCGCTGAGCGTGCGACCTGTGCCCAGATCGGAGCAAGCTGCAGTCACCATGATCCTGAAACAGAGACAAAACAGATGCTTGTTTGTCTAATCCAAGGGGCAGACAAAACGGATGCTTGTTTTGTCTAATCCGAAGGGCCTGTGTTAATCCTCCAATTCTTTCCACAGTGGGCCTCTGACTTTTCATGGTATTTTGGTAAGTTCCACGGATTTATTCGTAGTTAGAAACTGCTCTGTTTCGTAGTGTAATTTGCTCATGACTGACTTATGGGGCTGAGGAAGATCAATCCTTTTACAAGCCTGAAAAGCTAAGTTCACACCTCATCCTAGCGCCTACTGCTCCAAGAGAAGATCTCCCGGGGAAGCTGTGCAAGGTAGACCTATTTAAGATGACCTTGGATGGTCTCAGTGATCATGTCAGACCTGAAATATTTCAGCTACGTATGTTTAAAAGTATTGGCCAGATGTTCTCAGTTGTGTTAGCTATAAATGATGCAAGGATGCTGTGCCGCTTGCACAGTGAAGTGGCCCCTGTTTGCATCAGCGTGGCTGAGAGCAGACATGGCAAAGGCTTCCCCTAGCATAATTCTCATGGGGAAATGATAAGTAAAGCCTTATGTCTGGTGTCAGTAGACATCTGTCAAGACTTTGCAGTGTGGTCTTTCTGGACATGCTCCAAGAAGAGAACGAACCAAACAAGAACAGTTGCTTATGAACAAAGAACTCGGTTAAGTGGCAAATGGTTGTGTGACCGGGTACTATGTGTAGGCATTACATAATATGAAGACTAATATTTATAGTCTATATTTAAGTTTTCTCTCTTTATTTCTTTCCCTCTCCCCCCAAGTGGATAAAGGTAGATGGTGAAACAACACAGTTGTTTTCACAGAGACTTTGAGATAACCGAAGGTCAAAATGAAGCAGAGCGTAGAAAACAGCCAAGGCATGTTACACCACGTGTCCAGTCAGAGCGACGAGCAATCAGTTCTGATTTCTTTTTATGTTTAGTGTCAGGTTTTGCGTAAGGCTAAGAGTTGTATCCAGGAGCTGGAGCAAACCTTGGGTTCTTTGCTGAAGATGAAAGGTACCGTATGTGCGTATTTGCCTTGCACACTCTGCTGGGTCTTGCATTTTATTTATTCAGTATAGATAACTGGGCACACATGGAGCCCCTTAAAGCGTCAGAGGCAGCTGCAGCTTTAGCTGTGGCCATAGGGAGGGGACAGAGCAAAAGTTGGAGCCAGGGAGCCCGTCTGACGTAGAGGCACAGGAGAAGGACAGAAACCCCTCTGAGGATTGCTTCCCAAAAGCATGGGAATCAGGAGCCTCTGCTTAATAGTTTAGCCTGGGAGTGAGAACTAAGAGGCTGCGTTTTTGTTTTCTCCCAGCCACGTGGCGCACGCTTGTCACCCCGCTGCCACCAGCGAGCCCGCTGCGTGCGGGCATAGGCCAGGGCCTCCCGGGGCAGGAACAGGGCTGCACTGTGCTGCTCCCTGTGCTGGAGGCTGGGGACGTGTCTTTATGTGCCTGCGGTGTCCAAAATACTGACACCTTAAAAAAAAAAAAAAAAGTATTACTTAATGTAACTTGCACAACTTGCACATTTTTTGATTGGCGTCAATTGAAAATCCCAGTGCTTGAAATGAGCCAGTTCTTCTGAACCCCTATCCTCTGATAACCAGTAAAGTGCAGGGGTATGTAGAGAACAGAGCAAATAGTTTGGCAGAGAGGTAAGTGATCACAAGCAGTGGAACCTGGTTAAGGAGAGTTTTGAGGTATGTGTCCCCATGATGGTTTGCTGACTGGTGCTTCCCTGTGGTTTTCACCATGGGTTTCCCTGTTAGAGCAGCGTTAGAAAGGGAGCAGTAATACTAAGTCCCTCAGGGATCATAAGCTCCTGATCACGGTAGCTGCCTTGTAGCTTGAGGTGTCTCATCTCGCATCGTGTTTGCCTGATGGAAAGCTGTGGCTGTGACAGCAAAGCCCTAGTTGTCAGAATGACTTGGTTTGATTGGGATGGGGGGTGAGAGGGAAGCCAAGTGCTCCCCCCTGGCATGACCTGCTTCTTTCTGCTGCACCAGAGTCCTTCAGCCTGGAGGATGGGAGCCCATCCAGCTTGGAGGAAGTCAGGGAGGAATATGTCAAGAGGCACTTCAGCAATCACAGGTAAAGACTTGCACCAAGAAAGATGATGATAATTTGCACCTGCTTCCAGCATCTCTGCAGCACTCTATCCGTGTTGCTGAATTACCAAGCAGAGGCCTGTTCTGAGGGAAAGATGAAGACATTTCACCTAGACCGTTCAGTGCATGAATGTTCTGTGCATTTGTTGGTCTCATAAAGTCAGTATTTATATTGCCTTTCCCTCCTGCATTGTCCATTTCCACCAAGGTGTTCTCATTTGTTTGCAGAGAAAAGACAGTAAAAAGCCTAGTTGGGAAGAATGGGCTTGGGCTTCACAGTGACTATGCTCGGGACCTTATTAATCCAGTTGAGAGTTACTTTGTTTTTTGTTTTTTGGTTTTTTCCTCTGTTTCCAGCAGTGCCTCACCCTTAGAAACTGTGAGTGAGAGTAGCTCTACAGTCTGGTGTTTGAGTGAAGAATATGAAAAAAACACAACAGAGGATGATGTGAACGTGGGAGTTATCCAGTCCCCACCTACTTCATCTCCTGATCTGCTGGAATTTGAGCAGTAGGTGCACCCTTGGTTGCCTTCAGTTTGTCCATTTGTTACAACCCTGCACCCAGTGCCTGCTGTACGTGCAGCTTTGCTGGCGCCTGCCTTGCCATGCAGAAGCCCCCAGCCAGCGACCTCGGTCCTGCTGGTGGGGAGTTGGGCACCTCCTGAGTCTCTGGCCCATGGTTGGCACACGAACGGGCTCCCAACATTGTGGCAGGACCCAGCTTTATGGCCGTTGGAGAATCCCTGAGGATTTTCCATCCATCCTCAAGGAGGAGATGAAACCTGCGTTCAGGTGTCTCAGTCCTGGTGTGGCCGTGCTTTCCAATTGCTAAGGCACCTTGCAGAGCAAGACACAACGTAACTGCTGACAGTGGTATAAGGGGCAAGCTGAAATAACACACTCATCACACATGATTTCTCCCAGCTCGTGTCCCTGTAGGTTTGTGGTATCGATGCTGCTGTGAAGCTCTGTTCCCACAATGCAGCCGTATTTCAGGAGGGTAGAAATTGCTGTATCAGATCAGATGCACAAGCTGAGAACTGTGTGGGTTCTGGGGGAGATACAGGAACCCGAGGTAGGTACATGTGGGAAGAAGCCTTCCCTGCAATGATATTCATCCTGCCTGTACTTGGCATTGGCATGAGCTGCTTGAGCACTGATGTCCAGTGCAGAATTCAGTCTTTGATACTGGCTTTCTGTAGGATTTCAGCAGGGTAAGGCTGGAAGGATCTAGGGAGGATCAAGTGGCCTTCAGCCTACGGTCTGGATAAGAGCAGTGAGGAGGGCATCCCTCAAAATGTCTGCAGCACAGGGAGGGAGGCAGGGAACCTGCACACTTACATCTGCATTCCCACAGCAAGAAGGTGTGAGATCCTTGGGATCAGCTCTTAGATGCCTGATACAGGGGTAAGAATCAAAGAGCAGGGTTCTGTTGTCAACGATCTACATATTTTGCCATTATAATCACAGATTAAAATTAGTGTTAAGGTAGGAGAAACTTTGAGAAAAAACAGTAAGTACATTATTCGTTGTCTTCTTCCCCTTGCTGCTAGAGAACACTAGGGTGTACTTTGGGATCATGAATACCTGTCAAAAAAGGTCAAATGATCACGTCATTATAAAAGTTTAAGAAACAGTGACTCCTCTGATCTATTCCGTATTGTCAGAGTCAAGTTTACCCCAGTTATCCAGAAAACATTAGTGAAATTTGTGTTCAGAACATCCAGCCCAGCAGCCCCCACAGCTGGAGCTGCGTCCCCTTCCAGAGCTGATGCACCGCCTTAAAGAAAAGCTTCTGCAGTTCCTCCTTTTGATCAGAGATGGTGCTTTTGGTGAAATTCCCTTGGATTGTTGAGTTTTTCATCAAGACAAGGTTGCAGCTGTGCCAGCAGATGGCACCAGCCTACTTTGTTCCTGCCCTTGCTTCTGTGAGAGCCCAGAGATGTCTGTAGCAGGGTATCATTTACAAGACCTTGAAATGTGCTGAATCGAGATTTCCTAGGGGAAGTAAGCTCTGCTTCATCACAGACTGCACGGCAGAGCCATAAACTCCCGTGTGCTCTTTCACTGACAAGATAGTCCGGTGCCCTTGCCGTGTTATGTGGACTCTGGCATTTACTCTGCAGTTTTATAGCAGACTGCAGTTGCTTTATAGCTAATCCTTCTTGCAAAATGATCTTTGATAACAGGCACAAAACAGCAAGGACTATCCAGCAAAGAAAACAACCGCCTTTTAGTGATAGACTAATCATATTATTTTGGCAGCATCAGAAATGTGTTGGGTTTTGAAGAACTGTGTATTTCCATGTCCTGCACCAGGTACTGCAGGGACAACACAGTACTCTCTCCCCTGCAAAATGTGGTTGCCCCTAACCATCTGTGAAGGACCTCGATGGGTTCAAGGCTAATTTCCTTCGCAGAGCAGTCTAATGATAGTTGATATTCTTCTGTTTGAAAAACTCCAGATCCTTCATTTGGGGCTGGACTCAGAATCCTTGGTGAGCATAATGGCTGAAATGAGAGTGCCAATGCCCTTTAGAGTATTTTTATCTCCAGGAATGGTGGAAAAAGCTACAGAGTATGGAATTAGAAGGGTAAACATGTTTATGCTTGCATGTGGGATTATTTTAAGCCTTTCAGTATTGGTTTATTAAGTATTGAATAATAAATACTGAATAGTTTTGATTTACTTTCTCATGCCATACTTTTTAGTTATTCAAGAATTGTGCTCAGCTGGGACATCTTTCAAGTGAACATTTTGAGCCCAGTCATACACAATAACAGTAACTTTTGCCTATAGAACTTTGCTTTATGTTCCTTTAAACATGTTCTCTTTGTCTGAGAAGCTCCAAGCATTTAATAAACTTCAAGTACCCTTTAGTGCTGTTTTCTGTAGTCAACATTATTGTCCCTGGTTCAGTGTCACACCGAGCCACCAGAAGCAGCAGGCTGGTTCTGTGGTTTATACATATTGTGTTCAACTGCCATATTCACTACAGAATCTCACACAAGTCAATCTTAGGAGCGTGGTTCTTCTGATGTAAAAGGGAGGAAGTTGAGCTGCCAGGAAAAACTTACTCAAGTGGAGCTTTCAGGCCTGGAGTAGTCTTCCTCTCGGTATATACAGTACCTAATACGTCAGGGTTCTGTTCTTTGTACCAGTAAAGGTACAAAAAAAAGGGCTACAGAGGATACAAAGGCAAGTACTCCAAATTTTTGAAATGCCAGAACGAGGTTTGTCTTTGCAACAAGTTGAGCCTGCAGCTGCGTGGAGCTTCATTTGTGAGGCACTCGTGCTGAGGTTCTGGCTGGAGTCTGCCTTTCACACATGAAATCTTGGTGGAATAGAGCTGCTCAAACCTGCAGATGGCATTGGGCAGCCTTCATTAGTTGTGTGAAGTCTGGGAGCGGGGAGCCAGGGAAGCGGCTGGGAATCAGAGCTGTTCCCCATCCCGTGCTGGTTTCGTAGACAGCTGCATCAGAGCCTGCTCTTACAGAGATGCTCCTCTTCCTTTCATTACAGATACCTGTGCTTTTATAAGCACACAGTGGACCTGCTGATAGAGCATGGAGTAGTTTGCACCGAAGAGGTGCTTCTTCCTGTAGTCTCCACAGCCATTTCCCACCTCTGGCAGGAGCTTTCCGAAGAAAGCAGAGAGTGCATCTTGCAGTACTGTAGACAGAGAGCCTTCCTCCTGGATCCCAAGGTTCCCTGCCAAGAGCCTGCCTGTGCTGAAGGCAGCCAGAGGGACAGCCGAGGTAACAGTGAGGAAGCCAGTGGTTCCCTGGTCTCCACGCAGGAGGAAGTAAGTGCCCAACCAGCAGCTCGGCCGCCCCCGAGGCTCCCAGCCTCGAGGAGCCCATGGGACAAGCAGCTTCTCACTGGACACTCGTGGTAGCTGTAGCTGGCCTGCCCGTGGCCATGGGGACCCGCGGACGGAGGCTGTAGTCGTTTTGAATTCTCTTTCCATAAGAGACGTAGCGAGCTGTGAGCAGGCAGTGGTAGCAGTCCTGCTAAGCTCCACTGACCGGTAGCATTTCTGTGCTGAGTGACACTTGCATTCACACTGGTTTACTCCAGGGGGAGAGAACAAGGATTATACAGTTTGTGCCCTCTGCAAACTCTCCAAGAAGCCCAGCTGGGCTAAATCTAGGAGGAATGCCCAGTTTCCCAAGGCTTGCTTTTTATTTATTTATTTATTTATTTTTATGAAAGCACTTTGTGACAAAGCGTGTATTTGAAGACCAGCTCTAGTAGTGCAGGGGCAGAGCCAAGAGTCAGTGACTCGTGGTTAGGGCATTTGTTAAAAGGAGATTAAGCAAAAGGTAACTCACTGTAAATTGTTTTTCAGCACTGATTACCTAAGCTACTAGCTGGTCAAAGACATATGGGTAATTTTATTTGTTGTGGGAGACAGGGAAGGAAGGTGCCAACCCTGAATATATGTTAACTGCATTGGCAAGTTCTTACTGAGTCACAGGAGACTCAGGCTGTTCATATTGCTGACACTTGGGAAGTGTCATGGGGATGCTGCATGTATGGTACTTTATGGCACAGAAAATTGTAGGAACTACATTTGGATTAATGAGCCTGTGGGTCTGTAGCATGGAGAATCCAAACTCCATTGTCAGGCAAGTCACTGGAGTCAGTTTTGATAAAAGTGGTGGGTGCAACTGAGATCTTTGTCCATAAAGAGCAGTAACAGCCCACAGCCAAGGCTGGAAGGCACAGGTATAGTCCTTTTAGTCCTTTTTCTTTTTTCTTTTTTTTTTTTTTTTTACTGGTTGTTTTGGGAGAGTTTAATGTAAGCCTAATTCCCAGAGGCTGACACACAGGCCTAAGGGAATGGACTAATCTTGTGCTCTTAGTCATGAAATATTGTTATGCTTAATTATTCCTGTCGCCACAAAACACTGTGGGTTTACTCTAACAGTAAACATGTCTGCTAAATGGAAAGAATTTCATGTTTTTTAAAACTTAATTATTAACAATTTTAGCCTAGGTAAAACTCCAAAGTGTATGGATGTGTTGACATCTAAGTATTTTCTTTGGTAGGTAATGTTTGAAGATGCATTTGATGTTGCTTCTGGTTTCCTTGACAGAAATGAGACTCAGGGAATGTCTAGTCAGAGGTAAATTTATAAACCCACCCCTTTGCCTAGATAGTGTACACACCCTTTGGAGGAAGTCAGTAGACTAACTTCACTTTTTTTGTCCCTACTTTTTAGTAAATGGTTAAAATAGAAGCCTCCAGCCATTGTGCTCACAGTAGTGCTGTCTCCTAAGGTGTGAAAGTGAAATGACTAATGAATATTTGCAGCAGAACAAGGAAGAGTCTCTTATTAAGAGTGCCCAGTCAGTTCCAGATAGTAGTGGGTCCAGCTGTTTTTCTCCACCATTCCTCATGTTAATCTCTGTCCATTTGCAGGATTTGCAATGTTTGCCTGTTCCCTCTCTTTACTCGACAGGACTATGAAGGTCATAAGACATCTTCTGGATAAGTCAGATGGCTGTGAATTGTACTGTTATTCAATCAGAGAAAAATAATCTTTTTTTTTAAACATTGCCTTCCTTACCTTTTTCAAGCATTGTAAGTCAATCACAAGGACTTGATCAAGCTGAGGTGTGATTGACCAGCACAGTGACGTCGAAGAAACTTCTATTAAGTAATAACATGTCTTTCCTCTGCAGGTCAGATCACAGTTCCCTGTGAGAGAATACGTCAAATACAAAACTGGCATTGCATTTGATTTTGCCAGTAGACAGGAGAAAGACAAGAGTTGTTTTCCTCAAGAGGAAAATCGCATTGTTGACTCATACATTCTCACTTAGTCTTTGTAGTTGGTTACATTTTTTTTCTCTTTGCAACGTGTTTTTAATCTTGCTTTTTGAATCCAATTTTCCACATATTTTTGCATATTTAGAGGGTTCTTCAGTATGAGTTCTGTTCTCCCCTTCACCACCACTTCCAGAATACTATGAATAGAAGTAAGGTTGTTTGGCTGTTGATCAGAACACACTTGATTACACAATAAAGCTTAATACAAATCCATTAAATAGTGTTGATTGTTTAAATCACAACTAAATGAAATTCTTTGCTTTTGAAATAAGAAAAGAATGTTCCTGAATGCTGCAATTTCTTGCTGTCATCTTTGCAGTTTGGAGATTAGCAGCCCCAAAGTCCAGTGTAAATCCCAAAGTAGATTAGTGTTTCGGTAGGCAACATTTAAACTGTATCCTCCTCCTTCTGTCACCCTGTGCCTGGTAATTCCAAACAGAGGTGCATGGGCAGGACTTTGTAAGATCCCAGGGAGAATATAGAAGTAAGGCCCAGAGTGAATTGTGAGGGTGGGCTCTTTTTTTACTTTTTCTTTTTTTTTTTTTAACCAAATTTGCCCATTACCAATACAAAGCTGCTGATACTAGCTCATGTGTCAGACCATTGCCACATAGTTGTGTTCACTAAAAAAAAAAGAAAGTCAAAGCTGTGAACACCCCTATAAAATACCTTACTGAATAACCATTGTTGCTTTTGATTATAACAAATGTATACTTTTTCCTAAAACAGTGTGAGGGCCTGGTATCATGTATCTGTGGATTTCTTTGTTGTGATAATTGTTCCTTGTATTGCATTTCTCTGAGTATCTTCCTTGCTTTTGTAAAACAGTATCTCCTCTACCCCTCCTTGTCTTGTTCAGTCGTTGCCTTTAAGATCAGATTCATCTTGAAAACAACCTAAATCTTTTTTGATATACAAGTGAAACAATGGAGAGAGAAAGTAAGTAGGAGGAGAAAAGACAGAACAGGAAATTAAATATAATTTGTGGTTCCATTTTCAGCTCAGCATTTGGAAGCTGCACTTCTGAAAATCCAGAGGATCACCACAGACTCTATCTGCAGATCATTGACTTCCTCAAAAGCCTTTTCTTTGCTAATACGCAGTTTTGCCAGGTAAGCTTTGCCAAAGCATTCTTTATAGAAGGAGCAGTACATTTTTCTTGTGATTAGAAAGGGATTTCTTTTTCCTGCATTTTTTTCTTCTTATCCTCCAACATCATTAAAACAAGAACTTGAGGGCCACTTTAAATGTGCCATTCTACAGTTCAGCAGCCCTGACTGTAAGAGACGAGGTTTGAGGGGTTATTGCTCAAAATGGCAATGACACGAGGAAACTTTTTAATATTCTTTGCATCAAATCTCCATATGGAAAAGCTTGAGTGATCTCATCTGATCAGGCAAATCAGTGCCTGCTCATTTTGCCATTCCCTGTTACCCACAGGCTGCTGATGCGGAGCTCCCCCGGACCACCTTGTTCTTTGCCTTGGTGCCAGGCGCCCTAGTCTGGGACCTCTGTGCAAAGGCCTCGAGAACAAAGTTTTCCTGTTCTCAGAAGACCCAATAAAGATCTGCTGGGCTGCCTTTTACCCTAAGCCCACTGTTGCGGGTTCACTGTTCCAGGAGCCCTTTGGTTTGCAGTGTTCTTCCTCTCTTTCTTGTTCCAATGCTGAGAAGGGAGCTGAGAACTTGCAGAGTTACATCACCAAAAGGGAGAGACCCCTCAGCACAGGGATGCGTGTTGAGTCGGCTGCGCCTCCGCGGTGGCCACGGTGGTTCTGTCTGCTGTCACCGCACAGCTGGTGCCAGTTGCTGTTGACTGGGCAGGTGCTCAGTCACCTCAATTAGGTGAAGGAAATAACCATGAGGGGAACAAAATAGAAACTGTCACTGCAGTTCTGTGTCTAACACGTAGTGCTGCTATTTGCCATTTTGGTCCCACCAGCTCAGAGAGATGGTAGTGCTAGGAGAGATGCAGTGAGATGGCAGGAAACACAACGAATAATTTTAAACAGGAACAGCTAGGACTCTTCATCATGAAAAAAAGAATCAAAAAAAAAGTACCCCAGACCGTGAGGCGGGGGTCATATGGGAGGATTTAGTAAAATGGTGGTGTAGAGGTAGTACGCATAGCATATTTTAGATAGCTTCTAAAACCAGAGCTATGAAGCACCCAGTAGAATGAACAGACAGCATGTTTAAAAAAGAAATAATGGAAATTATCAGGTTTAACTTGAGGAACTCTTGCCTGATGGTGCAACAGATAGAAGGGTTCAAAAAGGCACTAGGACAATTTCTGGAGGACTAACCCACTGCTGGCTGATAAACTCGAAGGTCCAGGTACAATTTCCTATTCAGAATGTCCACCACAGATTGCAGCAAATGCCATCAGGCAGAGCACACAATTTGCACAGTCCTTGCGCTTTTTGTCCGAATATCACTCTTAGGTATTGTTGGAGCTACACAGCCCTGTGGTCTGTGAATAGCTATATTCAGCTTAAGAAGAGAGGTCTATATTTTTGTAAATGACCGTGAACTAAGGCTGGCTATAAAAGAAGGAACAGTTTTATGCAAGATGCAGTATTTTCTGGATTTAAATATCCTTTGTGCATGTCATGCCCAGCGTCATTAGGTACTCGCAGCTTGTCCTTGTGCTTGGTGTTGCAGTGCTGTGTGTGAGCCCAAGTCCATCTCGCAGCTCCCAGGCCAGATGGTGTGAGAAGTTGTGTCTCTTTACAGCTTTAAGGAGGGAGTGCTGTGAGGAGAGTGGGAATGGTGGGAAGAAGCGCACTGGGAGAAACACTGAGGTACTGCAGAGCGGCGGTTGACGGAGATTTTGTGGATCCAAAAAGAAACAAAAGGCTGTGTGTGCCTTCATTATGCAGGAACGTGGAGTTTTCTGTGATAACAGAGGACGATCAAAAGGGAGTTTGAGCAGGAATCATGCAGGCTATAGAGTACTGATAATGCGAAAGTCACAGTCTGTTTTGGTTTAGATAATTTCAGCACATCTGGAGAGTTCTGCCAAGAGGCCAAAAAAAATCCAACTGACAAGATTTTCTAGTTGTGAGGGCAGAAATTCAGCTCTATCTCATGGCAGACAGATTTAGGCAGGCATGGAAGTTGCTGCAGAATGGGACTAGGAGACACCACAGACACCCTGGCACTAATTCAGGCAGAGCTCAGTGTGGCCTATAAAGTTTGTCCCAGTAATTAGGTTACTCAGAGCACCAGCCTCCTGTTCTTGGCTGGGATCAGAGCCCTCGCCACTGCCTGGGCACTGACTTTGGCTTCGTTACGTTGCACTGATGTCCTGATAAACCCCTGCAGTTGGCACTGCTGGACTAGCATAAAACATCCCACGGAAAAAGTGTCCTGGTGCACCATGCGTGCACCTTAATAAAGATGAGTGGCAGATAAAACAGGAAGGCAAGGCATGCAGTGTGTGTTCGACTGAATTGGGAAGGGCAGGCAGCCTGGGGTCTCCTTTCCTTTAGCAGAGCTGAGGAGGTGAGAGGTTTTATTGCTGCACGGGATGTACCCGCTCACACCATTTCTAGTTAGATGTATAGCTAGGTGCTCTTGTTGGATCGTGTATATTTACCATTTCATAGTCACAGACCCACCAAGTGCAGCTCCTCTCAAAGCTGCTAGGGCTCTACCCCCCACTGCTGTAAAATGCTTGAGAAAGAACCACACAGGAGGAGGGAAGAAATCATTTACACAAAGAAGAGAAGGACCCTTCAATGGGCAGCGACCCGAAGGCAAGAACAGGAGCATGTTTTCTGTAGTAGAAAAAAAAATTTCTATGCATGAGATCAGTAAAGCAATTCCATCATTTGTCCAGATTTCTTGTCTTGAGGCCACATCGTAAGGGATGCTTAGCAGCAAAGTCAGTAAAACATTCATTTAGATTGAGGTCCAAATTTCGAAAGTATCTAAGTGAAGGTCTTTTTTTCTAAACTGTACTAAACTTTCTGCATCTTAAAATACACACTTTTTTCATTTTTTAAGGGATTTTAGATGAGTCATGTTGCAGGCAAGTGGGATTTAGTGCTCTGTAAACTGTATAATTTTTTTTAAAAGCACCAATTTTCAAAGGCAGTCCTACCCTAAAGAGTCTTGCATCAGTGCAGAAGGTGGACTAGATGGACTGCAGAGATGAACTCTTTCATGTCTTAGACTTTGATTTCTTCAGAGCCAGTTATTCTCTGTAAGCTGGTCAAAGAGAAGACCCTTCCCTTCTGTTGCCAAAAGAGCAGCAAAGACAAACTGAAGCACCAAAAGTTCCACAGGAACTTAAGGAAAAATTTCTTAACAGTGAGGGTGACAGAGCACTGGAACAGGCTGCCCAGAGAGGTTGTGGAGTCTCCTTCTCTGGAGATCTTCAAAACCCGCTTGGATGCAGTCCTGTGCCACATGCTCTAGGTGACCCTGCGTATGCAGGGGGGTTGGACTAGATGATCTCTAGAGGTCCCTTCCAACCTTAAGCATTCTGTGATTCTATGATTCTATGAAAGCCTGAAGCCAATGGAAGCTAAGGGCTCTGGGAAGCTTTCGTGTCTTCAGAGCCTGTTACATGACCCTATTGCTACTGCATTCAGTAATGCCCATGAAAATGATGTAAATTGAAACATGATGGATAGAAAGAAATCGTTTGCAGAAATTGAGACGTTCTTCATCAAGCAGCTCAGGCACTTGACTGCCCTGTGGTGGTTGCTGATTCAGGGAGGAGGGGAGGCTTGTGCCTTGTTAGCTGACACGTGCCAGTGCTGGCCAAACCAGCAACTCTCCGTTTGAAACAAAACCAACTCTTGTAGTTTTTAACTTTCCCTGCATTTGGGGTGGTTTCAGGAAGAAGCTCTTCCGTTCGACTATGAGACCGTGATGCTGAGGTGCACCGAGACCTTTGATGATGAAGATTTGTAGATGGTATCTGTTTGCTGATGTTTTGCTGAGCATTGCTGGGTGCACGAGATATGCGAAGGGACTGCGCCTCGTTCAGCGGAGTGTCCCTGCGAGGGGAGTGTGGAGACCCTGTTGAAGTGATTTTGTTGCTGTTGGCTTCCCGTTCCCTCATCAGTGCTTCTTCATGTATCAGTTGAGTAATTTATAACTTTAAATGTTCCAAGTTTAAATTATTTATAAAATCATAACAAAGACTTTTTGTCTATTGCTTTTTAATTCTTAACATTGTTTTACAATTAAACTGAGGCGCGTGCAGAGAGGTGACCTTGCCAAACATAAGTGGTGACAGAGCTGAAAATTGACCGCATAAGTGACATCCTGCACGCTCTCCTAACGTGCGACCTCAAATCGTGACCTGCAAAAATAATGAAGTTTGAGCACCCGTTAGTAATTCCTTTCATGTAAAACTCTTCAGCTCAGGCTGGCAGTGAAGGAGGGATTTCTTCCTTTCCTCGCAGGCACAGAGAGGGACGCAAGTTTCTTCCATCTTCTGAAGCATGGCCACCTACTCCAGTTGCCAACAGAAGTGGAGGCATAATAATAAACTTTGGAGTATTTACTTCTGCCAAGTGTGTAAACCTGAGCAAGGGCAGGGTAACACCCTATATTTTGATAAGTGGAGCTGCTCAGATGGTGCCTAGGAATTAAAAAGCCTATAAAGATAAATAAGCTCGTTCACATCTGAGCCTGAGCTTTATTTACTCTGCAAATGCAGACATGGTCGTGCTGACAACCATCACAGACATGGGGACTGGCATCAAGGTGCAAGGGCCAGATATATCCTATGAAGGACTGTCTGCCCATGAAGCTGAGGCTGTGGTAGGCCTCCAACGTGGAGGTGGGACCTAATCTGCACATCCTGTTCAGATTTAAAAGCCCCCATGACTTTTGCAACCTCGTTTTTACCCTGGCCTCCTGGTGTGATCCATATGAACAGGCTGCCACCGCTTTGAGGCTTGAGGATGTTAGGAGCTCCTTCCTCCTCTTCCTCTTGCTCCCAATATGCTGAGCACATTCATCCCCTGGACAGCCTGGGTCTCGCGGGTCAGAATTCCAACATTCAGGTTGAACACGCGCTGTAGACTTTCCCAGTCGGTCCAAGGTCAGACCATCCTGCAGCTCTGTAGATGTACGCAGACAAACCGCGCAGCCGGCTGCGGCCTTGCCCACCCGCACAAGGTCTGCTCTGCCGCAGCAGGGACGTGCCCTTGCTCCCCAGCATCCATCAGTCCTGCTGTGCAGCCCACGTCTCCCTCTTGGAAAGCCAGGAAAAAGGACCGTCCGTGAGCGCTTCTGCCTCCATCCCATGCCGCAGCCCCGCGCCGCGCTGCCCGCGGGACGAAGCAGTAGCTGTCGGCAGTGGGCACTGCAGGGAGCTCGCTTGTCCCGGTCAATCCTCAGCTTTACACTGGAAAATCCTCTGCCTTCCTTTCATTTTGTGAAGCAGGAGGCAAGCAGAAGCCAGGGCTCCGCGCTGCAAAGCCAAAGCTGCCTCCAAACCTCAAGTGGCCGAAGACAGCCAAGGAGGAGCAAGGGCCCTGCAGCCTAACCCCCACCTGCTTCGCTTTACAACACTGGAAGTGGAGATGAAAACATTGGGAAAGGAATTTCCTTAGATATATGACAAGCACACCAAAGAGAAAGTTCTGAAGGATGTTTGAAGAGCCAGGGCTTTAAATCAGGCCTTCGGCAGCTTCTGAAAATGCTCTCTAAGCCTTAACTTATCACACCAGCATGGTCTTCCCTGTCTGCCCGTCCCTTGTGGGCCGCAGGATGGGCTGTGGTGATGGATCAGCTTCCAGCAGGGATTCCTCCCTCCTGTTCAGTAAAGCCACGACGAGCTCCGCTCCAGGGAGCTCACGCAGAAGCAGGGACGCGGGAACGTGGCAGCAGGCTGTAAGTACAAGATCACAGCAGAAGAGATGAGCAATGGTCCCCTCCATATGGTGGGGAACAGAAAAAAAATAACTGAGAATGGATTTTTGTAGGAAGCCTCTGTCAAATTTTCTTTGTAACAGATCTAAGCCAAATATAAACCTGGCACTTGCCAGCATCCTACCACGTCTTCCGAGGAAAAACAAGAAACGGGTGCAGCCTCCGCAGGCTGACACAGAGCCAGCAAAAACACTGAGGTTCCCCATCCCTGCTTCCCACCTTGCTTTCACCATATGGGGATACCAGCCACAGTGCTGAAGGGAACGCCCAGCTTGGAAGACGGAGCATCTGAAGGCTACAGAATACAGCAGTTTTTACCCCCTTCCTGGTTGTGTACTTCATTCACCAACTGCTTTAATCCCCTTCTCCTCTAAACCAACTCAGCATCAAAGAGGTTGTGGCTCTGTCTTTGGAGACTGTCATAGCTCAACTGGACAAGTCTCTGAGCAACCTAGCTGGAGCTGCTCTGAGCAAGGGCTTGACCTAGATAACCACCAGAGGTCCCTTCCAACCTGAATTATTCCATGATTCTAGTAGTATATGGCACTAGCTGTGACAGTCATCCTGGGAAAAATCTTTGCACTGTAAATTTTATTTGATTTCCTCCAGAAATATCTCAATATTTGTCTCAAGAAAGGAAACACAAGCTTATGATACACCACCAGTGTTATTACACGTCACCAGCAACCCGTACAATCACACATGTATTTGGCCATATTGATTCAGACTGTTTCCACTGATTGTGGAAAGGAGGAATCTGCAAACCAACTTCCAGAGAAACGGTCCTCACTGCACAACCACGCCACCAGACCAAGCAGGTACAGTGGGGACACGTGGGACTGAGCAGTAGTATGGATACATAATCTGTGAACAGAAGAGTTTTCTCCTTCCTCTTGAAAACTCCTTTGTTGTTCTGGGATGTGGTTTCCTGGGAATGCCGTTTCCCCCGAGCCTGCTCCCAGCAACCTCAGGCAGGGTTCATTTCAGCGAAGTTCATTATTTCTGCAAGGTCAACAGCCTAAGCAAGGTCTCTGGATTCCCTCTGGAGTCTACGATGGGAGAGACACCTGCACAATTGTCATTCACCCCATTAATCTCAGACACCTCTCTTAGAGCAGCATTCATTCGTCCTTCAAAATGCCGTGGAAACCACATGAATCATAACATAGAGGTGCCCACTTCTTTCCCTTCATCGGAATAGGCGCAAGCCACAAGCTGAGGTCAACGTTGCGGATGCAGATCTGCAGAGTGGGGTGGATGAGCCTCGGCCCAGGGGACACCTGAGGGCAGCACAGGGCCTACATGGGGGTGCCCCCTTCTCTTGCTTCATGAGCACCTGGGCAATGGGGAAGGGGATCTCTGCTTCAGCTGGTCCTTAGGGATCCCAAGGCTCAACATAAGGAGGGCAACCCAATATCCTATGACATCTTGGGGTTTGGTGGTCTCCGAAGCAGGATCTTCCTGGAGGTGGGCAGGCAGAAGCAGAGAGAAGAAAAGTGATTCCCTCACGGTCACTAGCAGCAGTAGGAAGAGAAAGACACATAATGGACTGTTCTGCTCCAGCCTCTGAGAGCTGCCACTTGAGGCTCAAATGATGGGGGCTGCAGACATGATTTTCAGACCTCCACTTCAGAGATGATTTCACCTGCAGGCCAGAGCTTATATCCTTGTATCAGCACCTATCTCTGAAGTTCCTTCTGAACTTGCTTTAACACTGCTTTCCTGTTCAGCAGCCCTCGGTTCATCCATTTTCTTGCCTCTAGGTGGTCTTTTGGGGCAAGCGGGTAGATACCGAAACCAAGAGACGGTGCAGTATTTGGTGCCTATGCCAAAGGGAAGATCATAGACATCGGAAACAAGCTGAGCGTTGTCCCCCTCTTCCTTATGGCTTTGCTTCCATGCCAGGAGCCCTCGCTCCTCCTGTGTTCCTGCGAAAAAGTAGTTCATTGTGAATGGAAAACAAAACCAAAAACAACAACAACAACAAACTCTATCCTTAAAATGAAAGTGGCTGTGTTGTGCCTGAGCTGAGGCAAAAATCTGAGTATACCCCACTCTCAAGTAAGGATCCTTCCCTTCAGTTGCCTGTGTCTCTTCTTTCAACTAACAACATGACTACAGACTGATATTTTCTCTAAAATATAACATTGCAAATAAATATTTCTTCAGACCAGGTTGTTCCTGAAAAAAATAAGTTAGTTTTTGATGAACTGCTGGTTTTTTGTTTTGTTTTGTTTTTCAGTCAGAGACCATTTCAGTGATGGGTTCCCCATGTCTCCTGTTTCATCCCTCTCTGGGAAGAGTTCAGGGACATGGTGCTTCATAGTTGTTAGCATGACTCCTGTCCACAGAACTGATTCAATAGTAATGAAGACAAAACAAACCTAGCACAGGCAAAGCTTAATATCTTAGCTCTTTACAAGGAATCCTACCTGGAATGGTGTTATCAAGGAGAAACCCCATGAATCCACCCACAAACATGCCAGTGGTGAGAAGCACCTGTATCACTTGGTCCAGCTGGATGATTCCTAGCAGAAAAACAGCTTAGGGTAGTGATGCAGACAGACAGGTAGTTGTCCAGCAATATAGGCAGTGCCAGCCTGTTCAGACAAGACTGGCAAATCCCAAAACTGACCCTAGCATTTGGCAATGCAAGGGAGATTGATCTTCCTGCTAATTTCAGACCTGCAGTTTTATTCTGCATAATTATTCCATGACCTCGCTGCTAGTGGGCAGGGATGACTCACAAACACATCAAGAGCCTGTCTACCATGCAAGTCACCACAGCACTCTCTCAGGAAAAAAATAAAGCCTTCTGCTCCAAACAAGTTCTGCACTTCCATGACATGATGCCAGGTCATCCTCCACAAATACACTAGCGTCAGCCCCCAAAGAAATACAGGTTTATTTAGTCTGTGGTTTCACCCTAAGTTAATCAGGTGGGCTGCTTCTCTGTGAGAGCTGATATGTGTAAGCCAAATAGTCCATGTAGTGACATGAAATGGAAATACATATTTTTGTTGCATGTGAGCACATAAGAAAGCCTCCTCCATGGAGACCTTGAACAGGATTCAGCCATGGGCTGCTCTCCTGCCCCAGGCCTCAACCTGGAGTGTGTCCCAAGGAAGGGCCCTCAGCGATCCTCAGCCAGAAGGGAGCCTGGCAATGCCAGGGATGATGCAGTAGCAGATTTACACCCCAGATTTCTCCACACAGGAAAGCAGAGGGCACGAAGAGCAAACCCCAAAGCAACAGGCAACAATCAAAGCACAGGCTCCAGGTCTTTTATCTGGAAAACTGCGTTTTGAAAGATTTCTCAGGATCAGCCTTTGCTTTAGTTTATGCAACAGAAAATGGTTCTAAAATACAACGCGGTTTCACTTCTTACCTGTTTGCAGCAGACCACTGTTTTTGCTTGCCCAGTTGGGAATTGTGAGGCCAGCAAACACAGAAAACCCAAAGATAAAGATGTTTCTGGAGGAGTTCATGTCTGTATACTGTACAGAGAAATCGCAGACATTACTACTTGCTGTTTATGCAACCATAATTTGTGTTAATGAGATAATCTTGGGTGCAAGCACAAGCATAGAGCCAGTGACAGGTGCCACAGTAGAAAGCTGTGTTTAAAGTTGAATCAAAATTAACAAAAGCTTTCAGAAATGTGTATGTGTATATGCATATAGTAGCGATTAGACACTGCAGATGCAGTTAGATGGCAAAGCATGGTCTCCATTTTGTTGACGGGGTCCCTGAGGTAATCCTACAAAATGGGATTCACCCAGGAAACCACTGAGTGAGCTGGAAATGAAACTTGTTTACCTGAGCCCCATTTTTGGCTTGTGTCCCTCAGCTGATGGTGCCCTCCCCTAAACACACTCAGAGAACAACACAGCCTTGGTTGCACCCATACCATAGGATATAGCAACAAATCAGCCATACAGGCAGTGATGGAAATGTCCTCCTTACTGGTAACAGCTTGCTTCAGATAGATAGACCATGAAAAGCACCTGAGAATAACCCCGTAGGGAAATCACTGCCTGCATTAAGGAAGCCATGGGAGCAGCCCAGACCTGCTTGGGTTCTATTAACACTGCTACCTTAAGCAGCAGTAAAATCTGTCCTGACCAGGAACTTCTCTGAGGTTCTTTGGTCTCTGAGATCTTGGCTCTGAGATCTTTGGGTCTAACTTTGTCCTCAGCTTCTCCAAGGAGCTGCCAACACACACGTTCGCATTTGCTGCAGCTCACTTATATTTGACTGTGCCTGATAAGAACATGATTTCAAACTAAAGTCACCTTCCTCGAAGATGAAATGGCATTCACCAGGCTGTTACCTGCAAATTGGAAATTCCCACTGCCGTGATAACTCCAAACATCACCAGGAACATTCCTCCGATCACAGGGGTGGGTATGCTGGCAAACATAGCACCCACTTTCCCAAAGACGCCACTCAGGAGCATGGCGCAGCCACCAGCAACTATCACCATTCGGCTCCCTACCTGGGGCAAGGAGAAGAAGACAGAGTCACGTGCATGGTGTAGAGAGGTGGAGGATGGATGGCTCCATGGTGCAGGAGCACACTTAGCAGGAAGTCACTGCACCTCAGATATAAAGCATTTAATTGCACGTTCAGCTCCAAGGTTCAGATAGCCCTGGGTGGATGGCCTCGTTGCTTAGGAAGTCTGTGTCACAGACTGGTGAAGAGTTATTACAAAAGCCACAATAATTGCAGACCCACACCTATTTATTTTATGCTATCCTTTCCTAATGTTGGCAAGGACTTTAACAGTTTGTTGCTAAACAAAAGTTTATCATTAAACTAAAAGTGCAATAACGATCACACACGGATTTGCTCTTGCTCCAGCCTGGAAATGACTTGGTATCCTCACAAGCTGGGGCTGCAACTGTCCACATAATTTACTGGACAACATTTCTACTAGAAAATGGGATTCTAAAAATGGGTTTCGGCCAGATGTCTGACATGGAGGCCTCTGTTTCCTCAGAAACAGGAATAGGGAGAACAGAGATAGCTAGACAAGCTGTTTAGATCCCTAGCTCCTAGATCTAGCATGTTCTTCCATATTTAATAAAACGCTAGCAAGAGCAGGGGAAATCTGTTGGTCTTCCCCTCTCTGTCATTCTCCGCCTAGCTTCAGTGAAACCAGTTTTGCCTCTTATTTTGCCCTAGGGAGAGCCTTAGAGCCTTCCTTTGCTTTGGGTGAGGCACCAAATTGTGGCTCTTGTGCAGATCTGCTAGCGTATGTGAAGAGGAAGCAAAACGTATCTGCAAAACAAAGGGATTAAGAAGACATTTAGAGGTTATGGAAAAAAAGAAAGAAAAAAAAACAGCAATATTTATTAGACTTTCAATTCAAGATCTGTCTTGTCACACCAAACCTTGGAAGGCTTAAAGAATTATGCTAAGATTTACAACACTTGTGTGTTAGGCACAGGAATTCTGTAATCCTCTGCAAACATTTTGTAATTCAATTATTTTAATCTTTCTTTGCAAATATCTGAAGATTGTCATATTTCTATCAAGGCCTTTTGCCAATGCTTTCAACAAAAACACTTGCAGTAACTAGTAGTTACTGGAATATTTTTTGGTCAGTAATTGAATATTTCTTGATTGTAAAAGATAAATGAATAAGATTTTGTGGGGAGTTTCAAAATAAGATCAGATACACATTTTCCTTTTCCGTCGGGTGTGCTTTTTATATTTCTTGAATTTACAGCTTGGGACATTCTTGCTATCAAAAGTATAATTTAATGAAAGGCAAAGATTCTATCTATTCCAGGATTAGAATGAGGTTTAAGATTCTTAATTTGGCAAAATGACAAACTAACCAGCACATGGAACTGGCCTTAAGGCAAATTAATTAATCCATTGATACCACAATTGAGAGCATATGATTTTGCAGCTTGTAGTTTAGAGTTTGTTTCAATTATGGCAGGAAAATAAGAATTTCTGTTCTCTTATGGTAGAAGAAGTGCAGTTTGCTACTATGAATATGGAGATTCTGAGATCTTTGCCTATTCTTAAATTTTTCATCTTATTTTCTTGAAAACAAGTGGTTGATATTGGCATACTGGACTTCATCCACTAACTTAAATGTAGATGCCTGGTGCTTCTTAAAAGGCAGCTTCTGGCAGCTTCTCCTCTGCTTTGTCTGCCAGTCCCTGTAGATATCTGAGATACCCCAAAACATTTCAGATGGTGCTGATCACCGTTTCAAGCAGGGAAACAAGTCCCTTGTGTTTCCATTTGTCATGAAAAGACACATTTCCAAGGCAAAACCCAAGTGAAATGAAATCTGCCTTGTGCTGTCAGCATCCCATCTATCCCAGCCAAAGCCCTTCCTCTGGTTTAAGACTGATTAAAACAAGGCTCTGCATTTTCTGGATCTTTAAGTATGAATGAGTAACTTTTCCAGAAGTGGGAATCTCAGGAAAACATCTCCCTAAAGACAGATAGGATGGCATGCTTACCTGAAGAACCTGGAGGACACAGGAAGAACAGACTGATCTGACAGTTATCCACTGTGCTTACATCCTATACATACAACGCAGGCCACAAACCACAATCCACAAAACAAGGAGCCCAGGCATTTGGTCAATATGCACAGACCACATGGCAACAAGGTGTGTGGGGCAAGAGGCTAAACGGGCCTCCGTGCAGACATCCAGACAACCTTCTCTGCTGGAAACAGCACCTCACTCAAACACTGATGGCTCAGTCTGTGAAAAACGGTTACTGTTTATTTCATGGTATTTTATAAACCTCGTTGACAATTTCATAGAATAGGAGCCATAAGTCAATTACTGCCTTTACTTACCATCTCACAGTTCTGCTCATATGACAACAGCTTATTTGACAATGATTTAAAAATGTTTTCTGAGTGGCTGCTGGATATACCCACCCCCTGGCTGTAAAGTTGAGTGAAAACCTATCATCTGATTGCCAGGCTTATCTCTTTGATTCTCTTATAAGAGCAATAAGACATTTAAGGGCTTCCCAAAACTTTATAGAGAAGTAAAAACATAAACTTTTACCATCACATTTTATAATTCCAAAGAAAGAGTCTACTTTGCCCATGATTGCCAGTTTTGGGTTATAAAAATGTGGAATTCACAGCCCTAATAACCATTTCTTATATTTTTCCTTCCCTTCCCCTCCTTTTTTTGCTTTGCTTATAAACATATGCTTAGACATACAGATCATAGAATCATAGAATGCTCAAGGTTGGAAGGGACCTCTAGAGGACATCTAGTCCAACCCCCCTGCACACACACGTGGCACAGGACTGCGTCCAAGCGGGTTTTGCTCCAGAGAAGGAGAATCCACAACCTCTCTGGGCAGCCTGTTCCAGTGCTCTGTCACCCTCACTGTTAAGAAATTTTTCCTTAAGTTCACACGGAACTTTTGATGCTTCAGTTTGTGGCCATTACCACTAGTTCTGTCTGTGACCACCAGTGAAAAGAGGCCAGCACCATCCTCCTCACTGCCTCCCTTGAGGTATTTATAGACACTGATCAGATCCCCTCTCAGCCTCCTCTTCTCCAGGCTGAACAGATACAGATAGATGTGGATAGACAAATAACTTTGATAAATGTAGTTCAGGAAGTTTCCAGAATAGCTCACAGCATAACATGCTCTCTTTAGTCCTACATACCAGGTGCCACAAGTAACAGCAGGGTGTACTTCTCCCATATTC
>NW_010580239.1:230478-282310 GCF_000705375.1 Tinamus guttatus
AAAAGAGATGCCGGTTTAAGGAAAAAAATGTGTGATCAGATCATTTGTCTGACCAGATAGCAGAGCTGCATATAGTAAAACAACAATGAAAAGAAAATCTGAAGGAGAAGGGAAGACTGAGGAAGAAAGAGGGTGAAATACTCCAGAAAAAAAAAAAAAAAAAAGTCTTAGCTAGGATAAGGCTTCTAGGTAGAGATCTTGCCAAGATTCTAATCCTTCCTCTGATCCCTTCAGCTGCCTTGATTTTCTTCATGACCTTCTTATAAACACAAGCACATAGAATGGCTATTCCCCACCCCATAACCATCTTCAGACTGCTGGGAGAAATTGAGCCTTAGCTTTAGTACACTGGGTTCTAAAGTTAATTAATTCCTCTGTTCTCTTCCCACCGCCACAGGAAGGGAAACCTGCATGGGCAGGTCTGCGCGTTCTGGCCTGGGAAGAGCACGGCACTTCCCGCAAGCTGCACATCTCCTCGCCTAGAGGAACCCTCCCTCTTGAAACCCAAGCTGAACCTGAACGCTGATGCTGCAAGCCCTGAACAAGTCATCACCCCTCAGCTCGGTTCTTTAAAGAAGAAAGCGGTCCCAAAACCTTGAGCTGGAAGCTCTTATGGCACCTGTGTAGAACACCAGTGGCATACTGACTCAAGTGAATACTTCTGCAGAGAAAGAACTTCCCTGAACTAGGGGCATTTTTACCATTGCCTGGAAAACACCGGAAAATAAAGGATGATATAGACGTATCAGCAACACCTCTCCCTCACTAAAACAAATATTTACAGGACTACACTTAGTGGTATAAATGCCGTGTACAACCGAACCATTGTTCAGGACTTTGCAGTAACTCATATTTGAATATCAGTCATCAATGGAGTCACTTGTTTGTAGCATTTAGTTGAACATGTTGCATCCTTCAAAGAATCTTGCTGGGCAAGGCAAAAAATAAACAAAAAGAAACACAGGAGGCCCAATGCCATGACTGTTGAATTAGCAAGAGATTTATAACTCCTGCTGTGATTGCTCTGAAGCTAGTTAGTTGCTGGTGCTAGTGGAGACACGTAGTGATGACACTGGCTTCTTTCTATTGGGGTTTGTGAGACAAAGTACTGTAAGTTTAAAGAAGGAAATGTTATGTGCTGATCAGCATTATATGATATCTGAGCCTGTACTAAGGGGTCTTACAGCAATGATAAGTGACCTGGATCACTCCCAGGAGCCTCTTGGATACAGTCTCTCCAGTGACTGCTTGAGACTCATCACTGCTTTCTCATGCTGTATAACATGACAGAGCTGCACGTTAAAGTGGGTCAGGCTTTTCCCTTGGCTATGGCTTCTGGAGAGCTGCTCCAGTATTGCACTCGTGCTTAGTAGGAATCTACTAATTTCCTACGTTCATAGCCAGTTCCTATCTATTTGTTCACATGCCAACATTGTCTTTTAGCTGAAATAATTTCTCCTCACCTGATCCCATCCTTTCTTTTCCAGTCTAGCTGCTGGCTGCAGCCATACCCCTCTGAGCCACCACTTTGCCAAGCAAAACAAACCAATTGCACTCTGATTGCTTCCCTAAAATGAACTGTCTACTTTCCCCATGTCACTTTAATGGCTCTGAATTGACTCTGAATTGGTCTTTTTTACGCATGGTCATCATGAACTGTGCACAGTACTTAGCTGAGGGATCCCAAGGACCTTGGACAACAGCCCTGATATTTTACAGTAATTTTCCTTGGCCTTATAGTTACTGTCTTCTTGCCTGTTACGTGGCTCATGGACATCAGCTACTACAGGGTTTGAGAAAAAGAAAAAGTAAGAGAAAAAAATATCTGCTTCCTACTTTCTCTTCAGGCTTGCTTTCCCTTCTCTAGCTATGTCACAGCCTAAGTCACCAGCAGGGAATATCATCACACCATTAAAAATCAGGGCTGACAACAAGACAATTGCATCCTCAGCTCAACAGAATACATTTAAGCATAACTTGATCTGTTGTTCCTCATTTAGCTGTTCAGCTACAGGAAATAATGTTCTCTAATACTCTTTCATCCTTGGCTAACAGAGAACAGAAGACGTCACACCTCTCAGGTACTCACTGAGCCATTTGGGAGCTATTCTAGAATGAATCACCCAAATGGCCACCAATAATAAAGGTCACGGTGATACAATCTGTCCTGAATTTAACTGAACAAAGAGTAGCCAGATTCCCTCTCTTCTGTAGCCAGGAAAGGTGACCTGGCCCATGTGGCACACCTGCGGTTTATGAGAAGTAGCGGCCTCCTGGAAGTGAGGTTTGTCTACAGCCATTGCTCATGATGGGCAGCCATGGGAAAGTTGCAGTGGAGGAAATGGCAGGGAGGGTATAAATCAGCTTTTGAAACTGGCAGTCTAGATCTTTGGGAGAAAGAAGGTGCTTGCAGATATATCTCTTCTCAGGTACTTCATTTTCTGGGCAGCTGTAAGTTCATCCTCTCACCACTGCTTCTTCAACAGCTCAGCAACAAAGCACATTTACCTTGGTTCAGTTCAGGGGTACCATGAAACCTTGGCATGAGAAGTGCTACCACACAACTGGATATGCTTGAGATTTACTTCTCCCATTTACCCCCTGCCCAAGAGTTTCTCACAGAGTCCTCGTTCCCTTGATCCTGAGCACGGGTCAAAAGGGTCCTGCCTCAGCTGAAGGATTCCTGGCATTCAGAGGAAGCAAATACTGTCTGAAGCATACTTTAATGATTTGCTGTTTTTCATGGTAGATTCCTTACTAGGACATGAAAAAGTGCATCAGAAGATGCAAAAGTCAGAGTACTTAGTGAGCTGATCCTGCAAAAGTATCATGTACAGTGATTTTGTGATGTTTTGGCATGAGCCTGATTAGCCAGAGATAGCAGATAATCCTCACTGATAGGTAAGTTCTACTGCAAGCCGGTCAGTGAGCACAGAGCAATTGTATCTACAGCTGGTTTTCTCACATGTCCCATTTCTTGCATTTGGCCTACCTGACTCCAAAGAAGACTTGCAGTAGAGTGCAAATCCCTGAGACAAAGAAGATGGTGCTGATCAGGTGGCTCTGGGTGAGGAGGTCATGTTGGAGGCACAGTTCTTTGGAGAGGATCAGAGGGATGGCCACAAGACCTCCCATGGCTGTCAGGAAATGCTAGGAGCCACAAAGAAAAATTGGGTAAGGAAGGATGCAGAACTGGCCATGTATTATTATTGGGTCACTGAGGGAAATATAACAGCAAGTTATAGACCAGTGCTTGTGTGATACCAGTATTACTCATACTCCTGCTCTTTAGCCAACTTGAATTCTCTGCTAGGAGCAGTTCCAATGCACCCATGAGAACAGCAATGCTCAACACTAACTTCCCCCACTTTCAAGGCCCCCAACCCTTTTGTAGTATTCTGGACTCCCCAAATTGCTGTCAGAAGGGACCTGTTTATCCCTAGCACTTTCACACACTGCTGCTGGGAACACTCTTCCAGGAAGGTGGAAATATCCCATGGCAGGGGAAGAGAGTGACCAGGCTAGGTGAGTGAAAATGCAAGTTTCGATATCTCTCTTTTTTTTTTTTTTTTTTTGTACCAGAAACTAAAATCCTTCATTTTCAGGTTCAGATTCTTTGCTACCAAAACATTTCTCACACCACATATTTATTTATTTATAAATAACCCCCAAAATGGATGACAAGTAATGGAAAAATCAGGCCCTATATTTTTTCAGAAGGATCACAAACATATTTCGACAATGAACTTCAATTAATTACTAGGTATGAAAATATTTTTTTCAAACATTTTTGCTTTAAATGTTGACCTCATTTGCAGTAAACAGTGGATTAATCCAAGGTGATTTTAGTTGTCACTTCCCAGTTCTCATCTTGTAGCACAAGCCTGCAGTGTTGGAACTGGTGGTGCTTAATACCTCACAGTACTCGTTATAAATTATGTTTTATTAAAATAATGATGATGGAGATGTGTTCACATAACCTTCTTTTTATGCTGTCTGACATTGAGATCGACACTTAAAGAAACAAAGTGCCCACCAAGCTCAGTCCATCGTTAGCTTGACATGTCCCTTTACTGAGGCTTTGCACCAAGTGACGTTGCTAATATTGGGTCATTCAACATGCAGTGCCATGGGCACAGGGCAACGCTGCACGAGTCTTGCTCTTGCTATCTCTTCTTAGCTAGGGGTAGCAGAAATTCTGAAGCTTTTAGACATTTGGCTCACCTTTGCAGAGTATCTATCATCTAACTTATTCCTACTAACTATTTGGCTCTGACCCTGGGACTCTGCCTTCCTATTTGCACTTCAAAGGGCACAGTGATCAGTGTTTAAAAGATGGTGGGAAGGATTCGATCTCATGGAGTTCTCATCCCACAGCTGTAGTCATGCCTGGAGAATGTAAAGCACTTCCAAATTCAGGTTTTGCCCCCATTATCTGATGGAAAAGCCATTAAACTCCCATCCACCCCACTACTCCTGCTTTCTTCCCAGTCTCACCTGAATGCCCAGCAAGATGCACAGATACCACGGTGGTACCTCCGTGACAGTGTAGGCCAGCTTGCTGCGGCGGCCCTCAGCCCTGCCCTCCCTCGGGCTCTGGGCAGCGAGATCAGCAAAGGGGTGACAGTGGCTCCCATCTTCACCCTGGCGAGCAGGAGAGAGCGCTTGTTAGCCAGAGCCTGACCCAGCGGGCACCAAACTGCTGCCTCCTGTGACTGTGCTCCACATCTTGTGGGAACACCTCACCTGTAGCTAGCAGTAAGGCCAAGATAAAAAAAATAACAATAGGGGGAAATTCATACGTGGATTAAAATGCCTAGATTAAAATGCATAGATTAATGTTTATAGGTTACATGTTTATAGGCCACAGCATCACATCTAGACCAGAAGAGATGCAGAACAATGTCTCGATTAGCTCCAAAGACATATCCAAACAAAATGCAGTAGTATCATTTCTGTTTAGATGAAAACAGAGCAACTATCCAGAAGCAAGAAAGAGGCTGCAAAAGGTCAATCCAAATCTGCATTGTGCCCTATTGTATGTTGTCCATGGCTGTCCCTCACAAGCAGTGTCTTTGACAAAATATCTTAAAACAAGTGGGCAGCAAATACTTGCAGAATAGCAGCATGTTTTATATTTTATTTTCTTCTCTTTAGCCTTCTCTTTCTAGTCTCTTTACCAAACACTCCAATATGTTTCATCTTGATAAACGCACCTTCACTTTGTCATGCTAGAAAATCTCTCTAATACTGAGGAACGGGGTGAAACATAGCAAAAACAATGATCTTGGAGACCCCGCTCCCATTTTGAAAGAAGACACGGGCAAAGGCAGGGCCTGCTGAAACCCCCTGCACGTGCTGCAGGAGGCCCATTGACCACAGCGGCCACGGAGGAGCAAGGCTAATGCCACCCCACGCGTGCAGCACCCCAGACACACGGCACCCCAGCTGTGCACACACACACACAGAGATCCCTGCACACACACGCGTGACACCCAGGCACTCGCGCTGCCCCACGCACACAGCACCCCAACACACACACAGATCCCTGTGCACACACACACACACCTTGTGCACACACACAGGCACTGCCCTCCTTCTCACCTTGCAGGAATCGCTCAGGTCATGGGAAGCCTCAAAGTTTCGATCTGAATCCAAAAGGCTACTGAGAGCCCCATGTTTGCTTCACTAATCCTCCCCAGCCAGCAAGTCCTCTTCGCACCCGGAGCAGAGGGCCCTTTCCAGGCTGGGATGCCTGGATCTGGCAAGCCTTTCTTGCCCTATTCCTTTCCCTATTTCCCAACCAGTTTGCCAGTACCAAACTCTTTTCTTTATCTTTCAGTCTTACTGGAACCTGTAGACCCTAAAATGCCTAGCAAAGAGAGGTCTCTGCAGTAGCTGTCATGGCTACCTATGAGTATAGCCAAAAACTAACACTGTAATCAAGAAAAAGGGATGTAAAATTAATTTTGGCAGTTACATACAGTTGCAAATACGCAGCCACACCTTATTAATCCTGGGAAACTGCATCATTTGCCTGAAATCTTCAGTTTTCCAGTCTCTTTCACGGCTGAGTCTCCAAAGCCCCATTTAAGATCATGCTGTTAAAAATGTGCTATTTAATGTGCCTTTTAAAATACAGTGTATTTACTTTGCCCAGACAGTCTGGGAGCAATGCAGGTACTTAAAAACAGATAGGTGAGGGCAGAGTTAATTCAAAAGGAGCTCAGGCACGAACTGAAAAAGCAAAAGGCATTCCCGAATAACTCCCCGTGGAGGCGTGTTCACTTTGGAACAAGAGAGCCTGAGCTGTGGATTAGCAAATGCACAACAAGGTACTTAAGCTTGCCCATGTGTGGAGCTTTTTCTTTGGGAAAACTATTCCTGGCCACAGCACATACGTGTGGATTGTAAGCCAGGCAGGCAGCAGCAAGCGCCTTTTCTTGGACAAGCCTCCCTCCTTGTCACCTCGGTGGGGACAGCTCTCCCCTGCAGCGCCCCGTTTGCCACGAGGTTTCCCAACCCAGCTATTGCTGCGTGCTCAGGTGCCCAGGTTGTCCCCTGCCTGCTGCTAGGTACAGGACCAGGACCCGTGTCAGCATTTTAGACAAGCACATCTTGAGAGCAACGGGATACTGAACTGCTGGCACCACAGGTAGGAGGTAGAGGAATGATTCCCACTCAGAGGAGTTACAAGTCTGCTCTGAGTTACAGAGGAAGAGGCAGAAGCAGAGGTGACTAATAACAACACAGAAACCTCTGCCTTGCCCTGAGCATCTCTCCAGAGGCTCTGCCCGCAGCTTGCCCCCTCTGCCCGCCCCACCACTGGCAGCAAGCTGGCCAAGAGTTGCTTGAGAAATGGGCAACTTGGGCACCAAGGGGTTAAAAGACTCCTCCAAGCTTGGACGCTCCCCTTAGTGTCCATCTGCACAGAGCAGGCAGAGGGTTGCAGGACCCCTTGATATCACCCTTCCTGCGAGCAGAAAAGCAGCTCTTCTCATTTCTGATGGGAGTTGTCTCTGTGCTGAGAAGGGAACAAGGCTGCCATGCCCCTCTCCCAGCCCTATGGCTTTGTCACAGGCACGGTACACCCCTTCCTAACATTCATTTGCAGATGCTTTTATTATCCTGTGACCCTACAGAGTGCTCTCCCCAGCTAAGCCCCAGATCCCTTCTTTGGCCACCTCTCTGTACATTTGCTCCACTACAAATAGATCCAGGAGACAAGGAAACACATCTTCATCAGTCTACATTTCACTTTTACTTATTCTGACATAAAACCCTCAATCCAGGGACACAGTCACAAGGAGCCACAAGCTCAATTATTTCTTTGACATAGATACACTTGTGCTGCCATTCATCTACTCTCTTATTTTACAAATAACAGAGAGAAAAGAAGCAAAGAAAAACCTCCGAAGAGCAGAAACCACCTCAGGTATGTAACAGCAGCTAGCTTGATTTAAGAAATTATTCCTCAGATTTCTGTTGATAGGAGCTAAGACCGATGTTCACCGCCCACAGGCACCCTTGCAGTCAGTCCAGCCCGGGTTTCCCTTTCTCTGGCTTTTGTAAGACTTGCACCAATATATGTGAGAATTACCCCCCAGAAAAGGGCACACTCACCACGAAGCTGGGGTTATCTAGCCCGTTGCGCTCCTTGTCTGAGGAGGGGGTCATGCCTTCCGCTTTTCTTCACGGACTGCCTTGAAGAAGAAAGAGAAATACAAAGAGGAAAGCCTCCCAAATTGCCACCTGTCTCAGTCAAGGCAGCCCTAAAAAAAAATGGGTGAGAAGATGCAGGGGCTGGACTTCAGGAGTCCACCACCGCTCAGTCCTAGTTATTCATGTGAGCAGTATCACAGAGGCATTTCCTTTCCCTTTGGCTTATATAAGTGACTCCTTTTCTCCAGCTGATTAGAGGACTGGCATTCAAACTGGAAAGCAGCCCTGAGTGAATCAGTAACTGATGGCAGAAGAAACTTCCTCCATAGGGAAGGATGCAAGGGGTTTCTGAGAAGCTGGATACCCAGTTTTTCCGGCACAGCCCTGAGAATGTTGCTTCATTATTGATCCAGCTTGCATTTGCCATGTGGGTTGGGCCTGTTTGAAGGGCTTGGTACTGATCTCTAGAAAACTCAGTTTCTAGATGGTTTCACTTATTCTGCATGTAGATTGCTGTGTGTTTTGGCTCAGGTACAAATGTTGTCATCTTGTACAATAATCCTATTGCAACTTGAAAAGAATGAGGATGGCACTGGGAACCTATTTAAGACAGTAACCAATAATCAAGTTATCAGAAGACGATATAAAGGATACAAATAAGATATTAAAAGTATAAAACCACAGAGCAGAGTCCTTATATGGATAAGCATCCTAGCTGAATGTGAATGATCAGATGACCTGAGGCACACAGTTTAGTTAGCCTTATCTTAATAAGCTGCAAATAGCGCTAATGCGCCATCAAGTCATTGCAGCCTCATTCCTCAGATTAAGTATTTGTTTAATTTGATTTGTGGTCGTGCCAAGGCAGTAAACAGCAGAGTGGGGCGCAGAGTGCTCCCGCACATAGGGCCACTGCGATCGCCTATGCACCTCAACCGCTCGCTTGGAACAGCTCCTGCTTTCCAGGTAGGAAGGAGAATATCAGGAAAAAGCTCTGTCCCCTAGTTATCGTGCAGAGCATCTGTGCTCTCAGACCTCAGTCTCAGCTCTTTTCCTGTCTAAATAATCCTAAAAGTCAGTTACAGGAGAAAACAGCTTTGCCCTAAACACCATCAACGAAGCAACGAGCTGTCAGACAGCTGCAGCTGAAGCATCAAAATCAGCAGATGTTTGTGACATTGCTAGACCTCCTGTCCAAATTACCATTACATAGGGCTCTCCCTATATATTTAACTTCATGGGGTGCATTTCCAGCCACCTTGATCTTGGCATGCAGACATTCCTTTTCCGCAAACTTTAAATGAGAACTATTTTCCTGATCACCCTCAACTCTACTAATTTCCAGCTCAGAGGAAAACCATATTCTCTTAGCAGCTAAGTCACAGAATCACAGAATCACAGAATGGTTGAGGTTGGAAGGGACCTCTAGAGATCGTCAAGTCCAGCCCCCCTGCTCCAGTAGGGACGCCCAGAGCACGTGGCACAGGGTGGCATCCATGCAGTTTTTGAAGATCTTCAGAAAAGGAGACTCCACAGCCTCTCTGGGCAGCCTGTTTCAGGGCTCTGTCACCCTCAGAGTGGGTGTCAGTAAAGTCCATCTATTCTGATTCATCAATCTTTCTTGATTGTGTGCATCTGCTATCCTTTGTGGCCTACCATCTCTCTCACGCTGTTTTTTTTTTTTTTTTTTTTTGGTCAGGCAATGACAAAATATTCCTCTGGGATTATTCTGTCTTTCCATTAGAATATGATGAGAGCTCTCACCAAAAAGAGTCTTCCATCTCTTAGTATCAGCCCAACATCTGTTCAATGACTCCTCAGGGAATGGCAGTCCTGCCATAGCCTTAATTTCTAATGAGAGCCAAGCATTCAATAATCAGGGTTTCTTCTTCTCTTTGGTTATATAAACTTGTGAAACAATCCAAAGAAGCAGGTGAAAAATAATGTCCAAGTCATCTAGACTGCCTTTTCCCAGATGTCTAGCAGTAAGTGCAGGATGAGAAGAATGAAAGAACTTGAGAAATAACACCAGTAATAAGAATATCTTTTCTCAATAAAGCTAGGCAGAAAACAATTTTGCCACTCCTAGAAACACTGAAGTGTCAAAAAGGCACTGAAAGAGTAGATAAGAGATTGCAGGTTCTCATGAAAAAAAAGCAGGAAGTTCCTGACTAGCCAAAAGCCTGAACTTTGGAGTAGGCTTGATAGGAATAAAGAGTTGAATAGTCTCAGGCTCTGGTCAATGTAAGGCTAATGCTGTAGATCTAGAAATTAAACCATTATGAAACAGCAAAATCAACATGCCAAAGCAGGAATTTATGGAGTCTGTGTAAAAATGCCCCAGTCTGCGATGTTCTGGCCTTAGAGAGAAGCAAAGGCTGTAGTATCTCTGTGTGTGTACATAGATGTCTACGTCATATGTGTATGAGCATGCACGTATGTAAAAGGCTCAGCAATAAATTACTGAACTGAGAGGTTTTCAGGAAAAAAAAAGAAAAAAAAGAAAGAAAAACAAAAACAGATAGGAAAGATGCATGCCTAAGCAGTAATGTCTTAAATTAGTAATAGCGTAATCAGTTCTATGAAGGGTTTTTAGGAATACATGGGCAGGCAACCACCTGCCCAAGTAAAATCATAGAATCATAGAATGCTTAAGGCTGGAAGGGACCTCTAGAGATCATCTAGTGTCCAAACCCCTGCACACACGGGGTCACCTAGAGCACATGGCACAGGACTGCGTCCAAGCACTTTGCAATGTGTTAGAAAAGAAAACCAAAAAAGACTGGATTCCCCTCAGCCTCGTGTGCCTGTCTGGATCATGTCCCACTGACAGCCCCATTACATGTCTGGCTGCAAATGCCCCAAGCCAAGGCCAGGCCTCATTCAAGGCAAACCTGGGTACCCTGAGATCAAACCCAGGTAGGTGACAGAAGGCACAGCGCTCGAAAACCGTTTCTTCTCACCCCCAGCACTTATCTGCCCATGCTGCGCCGGAGACTTTCCTCCAGACCTCCTCATTCCATGAGGTGGGAGGGAAGCGCCTGCTCTCCTCCGAGGCTGGTGCTTTTTGGCGTCACAGAAACTTATGCTGGGGTGCAGCCACCCGTTGCGGAGGTGGCAGGGTTTGTGCCAAGCCAGGAGATCAGCATGAGGGTGTGGGCCATGATGGGAATGAAGAAGATTAAAAGGATGCCTTAAGTTTCACTGGGCTCTGCTTATGCCAACACCTCGCTGCTCAGGTTTCCTTTCAGAAAGCCAGAGCCCTCTGCCATGGCAAGGGAGCCCCATGGCTTTTCTCCCATCAGGAGTGCCAGGGTGAGAGGACGGTGTTGGGTTCAGGTGGTGGGGAAGAACCAGGTGACACCTCCTGAGGCTGCGGTGTCGTCATGGTCCGGTGGGAAAGGACACATGAGACCCAGCAGTTGCTTTGCGCTAGGGTGCTGGTTTTACAGCTGCAAATCAGGGACTGAAGGAGGAAAATCTTCCAGGGTACGGGGACATAAACATAGTCAGCAGAGTGTGTGAAGGGTGCATTTGTCCAGAAAGGAATCTGACGGCTCTGAAGGATGTGGCAGAAGGTAGGAGGAAAAGCTCCTCACCCCAGCAGATCCCCCTCGTGCAGCAGAGCTGAGCACACACACGAGGGCCCTTGGAGGCCCCTGAAAGCCCTTCCGCGAGCCAAGCTCTCCCCAGCAGCCTCCCTGCGGAGCCGCTATCCCAGAGGAGCCCATCCACAGCCCACGCTCGAGGGGCCGGGAACACAGGAGCCCCCAGAGCAGCTGCTCCCTGCAGCCACCCCCGCCCGGAGCTCCCCTCTGCCTTTTCCCTTTATTTTGCAAGGAGAAGCCTCAGCGCGGCTGAGCCCGGCAAGTGCCCTTGCCCAGGGCCACCCGCTGCCCCTGCCACACAGCCCCGTGGCCTGCGCTGCTCCTGCACCCACGGCTGGAAGGCAGGGCCGGGGTGTGGGGCACAGCTCTGAACAGGCACCCCAGGGGGATATTAATTTTGCAATAATAAGCCCCTTTATCTCCCTCAGGCCTAGGAATAGCTCTTAAGAGCATTAGCCAAGGCATAATCCATGTCATCTACTCCGCATTTTGAGCACAAGCTCAGCAGTGGTTATTGTATCCCCGGGCTCTGGCTGAGCCAATTCATTCCTCGGTGCATGTGACACGACTTAGCACCCGCTCGGTGCTGAACGCTGCGTCGTGGCGTGTGCTTGGTCAGCCCAGCTATTTAGCGGGTGTATTGGGCAGAGGGGATGGGGGCAAACAGCAAGACTGAGGTGGTGCACCCTGAGGTGGGGGCAAGTTAGTGGCCAGCAAGTGGCAGCCACGGGACTAGCTGGGGCTGTGGGAGAAGACGCGTTGCGGGGTCCAACCACAGCTCAGGTTCTGCAGAGGGGCCGATTCCCCACTGGACTGGAGCCACCTTTCCAAAGACAGGAGCATACAGGGTCCCTGCAAGCCAATTCACGGGTCTCTGAGTGACGGCCTGTTTTACACCCAGGCAAGTCCCGTGGCCTGAGGTGCCCCCGCTCTTGCAAGCCGAGGGTCCCCACCTGCCTCAAGGCTTATCTTCTTAGCATAAATAAACAGAAAAAAAAACTACAGGAAGAAGGGGAAGGAAAAAAAAAAAGACTGAGCAGGGAAATAACCGCGTGGTCACAGTAAGCTAGTGCCTGGCTGCTGTGAAGCCCCAAGCAAAGACGCTCAAAGCCATGCGGGGCAGAGCAGTGCCAGCCTCCGAGCAGAGCCCAAGCGCTCTTGCAAATCACCTCCAGCCCTAACGCACCCTTTGGGCACCCAGGCAAAGCGGCCAGCGTCTGCCGGCTGCCCGGCCATGCTGCTGTTCCCCTGGGAGAGGCCCCGAGCGCCGCGGCTGGCGCTGGGAAAGGCCGCGAGGGCCCAGCTCGCTGCTGGCCGCTGCCAGGCCCTGCAGCGCTCCCCGCTGCGGCAGGCCCCTGCTGACCGCCCTCTGCCACGGGGTCCTTGGACACTTTTATTCCCTCTTTATGTGCTGCACTAAATCACCCTGTGCGCACAAAGACCCCAAGCTTGGCGCTTGCTTCCACCAGTGGGAACTGCCCCACATTTCTGAGGCGACACCGAGTAAAAAACAAACGATTACAAAACACAGAGCTAAACGTCCTCACACCCGGCTGTGGAGGTGGTTGTATTCGTGCAAATGTTATTCTTGAATGATTGTTCAGACCTTGTTACACCTTTAATTCTTCGGCTTGGAGCAAAGCCCAGAGTGCCCCATGACATGTAGGATGCAGGCAGAGCCTCCTGCCAAAGTTTTTTTCTCCTTCTCCCACTTTATTTTGGCTCCAGCAGGGATTGCTGAGATGGTCCCAGAGGCACAGCCCAGTGAGAAGGGGCAGCCACAGCAAGGGATGCTCCAAAACACACCAGAAAGCTCTACCTAAGGGATCATCTGATCACACAACTCGTGTGGTGACTGCTGGGCAAAGCAGCAGCATGGAGGCTTTTGTGAATTGAGTTTATTTTGTTGTAATCAGTAGATAAACTAATACTATCAAGCATCTGAAATCTCCCAGTCTCAAGTTCTCACACACCACTAAGGGCATCTCACATCTTCCCAGGTGCATGCAAAGGATCAGGCAGCTACAAGTAACTTAGCCAAAAAAAATATTGTGAGACAAGAGCTGGTTTCTGCCACAGCCTCTCCTAGCTATAAAACATTACAAGTAGCCTTGGCAGTCTAAAAGTGACAAAGAGAGCAAGACATTGAACAGAAGAAACCGCAAGGAAAAAGAAAAATATATTTTTTTCTGTGCTTCTCACAGCAGCAAATTTGGCTGAATTGATGTTGTGAAACCCTTTTGATTTGGATGCCACGTATTCAGTGCCACTGTTATTTGCAGAAAATTGGCCCTGGACTTCAGTGGAAGGGAAGAAAAGGGCACAGGAGGCTCTGTAATTCAAGAGCCTCAGCAGTTCTTTGCAAAAACAGAAAATAAAGGCAAAATTGCAGTTTAATGCCCAATTCCGGCGTTGTGCTGCTGGCTGTCTCCTGGTCCCCGAGCTGGGCTCCTGGCAGGTAGGTGCTGCGTGCGCCCCACATGCAGCTCTGCACACAGGGAAGCTGCAGTGCCTGGTGAGATGGTGACAGGCCAGCCCTGCAGGAGGGAGCTGTAAAAGATGGATCCCAAACGCCTGCTCTTTCTCACTGCCTTCCCAGGGCCTGTATTTCCCGTGGCACTTCACAGTCCCCGGGCCAAGCCCGCAGAGCGCAGCACAGGGGGAGACTGGTGGAGCCAGGAGCGGGTGGAAAGGGAGGACAGAGGCCAGCAAGGCACAGCCAGAGAGGGGCTGTGCTAGGAGCGGGGCGCTGGGGCTGCTGCCTGAGCGGGGCAAGGCCGGGACGGCCGCTAGCTTAGGCTTAGAGCCCTAAGAGCCCAGCTGAGCGCTGCGGCGCGGCGCGGCAGCCGCAGCACCGAGGGCGCGGGGCACTCGAGGATGCTGCGCTGGCCCCGACCATGACGGGACGCCGCTCTGCCGGGGGCATCGCCCTTTGCCTGCTGCCGTGGAGCTGCCTCAGCGTGGCCTGTGGCGACGCTGCCGCCGCATCGCCCAGCGCGGGGCCGGTGCTGCCTGGAGCCGCTGCCAACGGGACCTCGGGGCACAGCAACGGTTCAGGTAGGCGAGCTGCTGCTCCCGGCTGTGGGGGGTGCCTCGGCGCAGCGCTCAGGAGGGTGCCGGGTCCAAACAGCCTCTGCGTTTTGTTCCGGGAGAGTCTGGTCTCTCCTGAGGCAACTGCCCTGGGTGCAGTGTCCCAGAGGGGAGAGGAGGCTCCTGCGTGAAATGAGGATGGAGATTTTTAGAAGGTATAAATGATCTCAAAATGCTGAGAGTGATTATTATTATTTTATTATTATTATTACTTAATCTACTTCCTGGAATATGCAGTTACTAAGCAGAGCAGGGGAACACAGGGTCCGTGGGTGCCGAGGCGAGCGCCTCCCCAGCGCCGCACAGGACAAGCTGCAGCACCCCGGCTGAAATTCCAAACCTTCCAAAACCTTTACCCACTACATGATGCTTCCAAAATGCCTTCTGGGAACAGTCCCTGGACCACCTTATCTTCAAACTGCAGCTTGGAATTGTTTGGGAAAAAGGCATGTTGGAGCAGGACTTTTCTGACAGTTTAACACTATGACCAAACAAGCATCCAGGAGAACTCAGTGGGACGGTATGATTTACTCATGAGGATGTGCCCACTATCTCTTAACAATGTTGCTGTCCCTAAAAAGCATCTGACCTTATCCAGGTCACATCTAACTCAACCTGCTGGTATCTATTTTCTTGTGAATCCCTCTTGAGATAAGTCCATATCATCTCAGCAAAGCCAGAGGCAAAACAAACCTCCCTCTAGACTGAGCTTTATTGCCATGCTGCCGCTTTGCCTGGAAAGTTTCCCCTGCCCTAGACACACAGCAACTTCCACTCTGCACATTTGAAGCTTGGCTAAGTTTGCAGGTGAATATTCTCTTTTAATTCAAGATGTTTTTGTCTGTGGTACCTCTGACAGTAAGGTCTAGAAATTCACATCTTCTTGGCCTCTTGGTAGGATATATATATATATTTTTTTTTTCTTGAAGGATGGACACAGATTGGCATCCACCTTGGTGTCTGCCCCGCTTGTGGATGTTTCTAGTTACTACCAAGGAGGGGAATAGGACAGCTCTGAAGATGCAAAGGGTGGAATACAGAAAGGGTGATCTAAGCAGAATAACTGAGTAATGCTGAATAGATGTAGATAATAAAGTAAAAAACAAAACAAATAAATAAATAAATAAAAAGCCAAGGTGGAGAAATTACCTGCCTATGGCATAAGGAAATATTTTTATTGAGTTCCACTCCATAACATTCTCCCCAGAATCTAACTCCCTTGACTGTTTGGTGTATTAAAAAATGCCCATCTGCTTCCTTCTCTTTTTAAGGGTCACTCTCCACCCCTTCTCCCCTATTCTGTACCTTTCCAGTCTTAACTCTGCTATTTAGAAGTGCCTCATAGTACAGGATTTGCAAGTGGAAGACTAGTATCTTCTTTTCTTTTCCAAATGAAACCATGGGATTTCCATGCGTGTCTCACTCAGGCCCATGGAGATGTTTTGCAGGACCTGCAGGAGGGCCGCAGGGGTGGCCGTTTGAGGCGCACCGGGAGCGCGGCTCTGCTCTCCTCCTGCCCCTAACGCCTTCTCTCCTCCACAGCCGAGTGCACGGCCCTCGTCCCGCCGCGCTACGGATCCTACGACGTGGAGAGGGGCTCTGGCAGCTCGCTGGGCTCTGTCGTCGCTTACTGGTGCCAGGAGGGCTACCAGCTGGTAGGCAGCGAGAGGCTGGTGTGCCTGCGTCGGGACGGCGTCTCCGCCTGGAGCCACCACCCGCCCCACTGCGAGGGTAAGGAGCCAGCCCTTCTCCCTCTGGACAATGCCCTGGGCTGGCTTAACTTTTGCTTATAGGGTTTTGGCTTGTTTTCTGTGCTCTCCATCCCTTTCTGAACCATCAGGCTCCAAAAAACAGGAGTACAGTTTGCACCCACTGTTTAGAAGTGGCCATAGATGGACAGGGGCAGAGAAACCCGACCCCCAGCAGGCAAGGGAGCAGTTTGCAGAGGCACAAAAGCTTGAGATGCTGCCAACACTCAGGCTGGTGTCCTGAGACATGTGTCACCACAGGTTCTCTGCTCCATGCATGATCCCCTTGGGGACCTGCCAGGGCAGGGAACCTGCTCTACTGCCCGTGGGGACAACAGAGGTCCTGCTTGGTCTGGTCTGTAGCCCATCTGAATGCAATGCAGAGCCATACTGTGAGTATTTAATGGGATCCCTTCACCAGCATTTAATGAACGATGTAACCTGAGCTGTCCTTTGAGCCTCCAGGTGGGAAAGCAGCCCAGGGGAGATGTAGGGAACCCTCCTTGAGGAAATCAGGCATCTCTAGCTGACATTTTTCCAAGAACATCCCAGGACAGTTTCCACAGTGTCCTAAGGCAAAAGAGCATTGTGGCATTTTCTGTCTTCTTACGCAGCAGGAGTTTCCCTCCAAGACCAACCTAGTGACCTAGTGAAGAGGTCATGGACACGTCAGCCTCTGGGCTTCGGCGCCATGGAAGGAAGGAAGGGAGATGTTCTAGTGCAAAAGATGGCTTTGTATTTTCCTACACTATTTTCTCTCTGTTACAGAGCAGCCATCGAACCCAATCTTAAAAAACAAAAAAACTAACAAACAAAAAAACATGTGGGAGGGAAGGGAATTTAATCACAGTAGTATTTTCACCAGGGTGGGAGGGAAGGGGATTTAATCACAGTAGTATTTTCACCAGGAGTTAGTTCACCCCCAAATCAGCCATTACCTTGCTTGTGACAACTCCTACAGAAGACACCAAGAAACCAGGCAAAGACTCCCATCCAGCTCCAAATACCCAGCAAAGGGAATCTAAATTTGCAGCCAAAAACTTCCATCAGGAGGAAGGAGGGAAGCTAAACTTTGGAATAATCCAGCACTTGTTATTTATTAAAGCACATGACAGATTGAAATGACCCTTTTTTTTAATGTTACAATCTCACAAAAGGACTAACAGCTTGGCTTAACATCTAAAGAGCAAAGTCTACCTCTTGAAAGCCCTCTATCACACACCCTGCATTGTGAACGCACATAAAATAATTTCAGGGAAACTGCCCTCAAGAAAGTTATATATTTCTTCAGAGGTAGCCAACAATGCGGAAGCTGTAAATACTGTATAGCTACCCTTTAGATATATTGCTCGTGTTAACTGCTAACAATTAAAGCCACATAGCCCTATCCAAAAACAGTTTACCAATTAACCTGTGGAGCAAAATTTGGCTAAAAAAATGTTGTAAAAGGAAAGCCTACCACATTTGCTCTTGTTCCTTCTCTTTCATTTGCTTAAGGTAAGCAAAACTATTCAGGAAGGGTAACATGTCATAAAACTAAGACCCAACTGTTTCAGTCATAGAACATCTCTCTACATCCTGAGGTAGGACACTGCAGTTCAGGCCAAAAAAGACATAGAAGACAGCTGGCTCTTTAAAAATGTGGATACACAAATGAAGCAATTTGCCATCAATTCAGAGTCGTAAAATTTGGCGATACACAGTCAGTGGCTGTTTTCTGATCATACAAGCAAGTGTGGCAAAGAGCAATGAACTTCTTTGCAATAAGTTACAGGTACTCCTGTTTCCAACAACAAAATATTCATAAAGCTAATTGGCAAACCTTATATTCTCAGCTCTCAGCATATGCTACGTTTCTTAAAGTATATAATGCAGAAACATCTTTAGTGATCAAAAAAAAAGAAAAACCACCAAACACTAATCACACCTTTAGCACCCAAAAATAAACTTATAAACAGTTTTAAAGGAAAAGATCATCAGACACTTCAAATGTTTCTTTAAAACAAAACACAAACCTCTCTACTTCCAGAGATTTTATTCTGATCCTTTTAAGGGTCATAAGGTTTTTGTTTAATGCATATATTGCTGCTCCGAACATACCATTTTTTGCAGACATAAGCAAATTCTTTCATATTATTTTGACCTTGGGATGAGAGTCAAGTCTCTAACTTTAGACATCTACAGCACAGCCAGTATTTAGATTTCCTTTATAGTTTCATTGGAGTGCAATTCATCTGATGTTTTCAGATGTTGATTTTAAAGTAGAAAGAGATCGTGCACTAAGATGGATCTTACACCTGTCTGAGAAAACTCTGAAAGAAATGCCTACTGCGTCCAGAGATTTCTAATCAATTTTCTTCCATCTCCACAAGCCATATTTCTTCCAAATATTCTTGCTTCCTTAAGCCATTTAAACTTTTTTTCTTTCTTTCCCCAAGGAAGGGTTAAGCAGAAATGTATGTTCCAGGTTCAAAAAGCAATAGTTGCCATCATTTCTTTCTTAGAATTGAAGCTTAATCCACACTACCTGTACAGCTTATGCAAGACACATGAGGTGTTGTGTTTTCTGTCATGTTCATTTTACTTTAATTCTAATTATCTGAAGAAAATATTAATTTTGAATACAGTTCTATCAGAAATTTCCTTTTTCTTTTCTTTCTAAACTATCACAGTATACTTATGTTGTGTACTTATTTTGTTAGGCTACAATAATTAGTTCACAAAGCAATTCTTTTATTAGCTTTCTTGCCATTAACTTTTCAAACACGATGGCTTAGGCAACATGGCTATTAGTATAAATCATCCCTCAAGCATGTCTTTAGGTTATCAGAGGCTTGTCCACATCTTTAATACATAGGGGAGAGATTACCTAGAGACCATCCGAGACAGGAACATCTCTTTTAATTAGCAAAGTCATTTATTGCGTACGGCCTAGAAAATTACCGCTCGAGTTAGCTTCAACTCCTTGAAAATGCAGAACACTATCAAATAAAAGCGAGCACACAGCAATGCACAAGAGCAGAGGTCCTGCCTTGGGAACCACTAGCTCCTGCTGGGAATGACCCGGGGGATCTCATGGGTCACAGACTCGACCAACAGGCCCGGAGGCCAAGGAGCCATGAGGAGCGTGGGTATTGGGGCACTGCAAGGCCGGGGAAGGGCTGCCCTGCACGTTGGACCTCGTGAGCCTGGGCCACCGTGGCGGTCGCTCACGGCACCCTGCTCTGTTCCTGCCCTGCAGCCGTCCCCCGTCCCCACGACAAGGGCTTCCGCGTGGCCGTGGTGGCCTCGCTCGTCAGCGGCGCCATCATCCTGGCGCTGTCCGTCTCCTTCGCCGTGTGCTGCTGGCGGGACAGGACGCTGAGGAGCTGCGCCCTGCGGCACGAGGCCGCCCGGGGGTGAGTACCCGCGAGGGAAGGGCCCTGCCACAGACGGGGCCGGGGCAGCCGCTCTGCAGCCCCCCTGCCGGCCTCCCGGCCTTGGGCACGGACACAGCGGCTTTCCCAGCCGAAGGCAGCGCCTGCCCCTTGTGGCAAGGGGGCCTGAGCTGTGCTCCAGCTCTCCCCCTCGCAGCCCTTTGCGGGGCACACTTCGCACAGGCCCCTGCAAGCCACCCTAGACCTCTTCTTCATCGCACTGCTGGCATCAGCGCCTCCCATATCCTAAGCTATCAACCACCCCCTGCTCTGAGAAGCCCAGTTTCCAGGGCACTTTTGCAGGGGGTGATATGCCAGTGCCTCCCCAAGCTAAAGAAGTGCTGCTGCTGCCATCTGCTGAACAACAAGCTCCAGTGGCATCACATCTGCAAACGCGGCTGCCCATCTGCATGGCTCCTTGCAACCCCCTTCTCCATCCTATGCAGGTGCTGCTGTCAACAAATAATGTAGAGTTTTGGCTTTAGAAACTACCCTTGAGGGTGATAGGAAAGCTGGTTAACACAACCACACATGAAAAATTAAGGCTTTGCTCACAACCAAAGCTATATTGAGTCCCAGTGCAAAGACAGGGCCCACCGGGCCGGGCCATGCAATGGTGTCCAATACCAGCGTCGATGCGGAGCTCAGAGCAATGCCCATCTTGCCTGCCCAAAGCAGAGAATTGACCCCAGCTTCACCATGGAGCTGCCAGTTTTCCCAAAGCTGGTGCAATTTCTACCCAATCAACAGGATTCACTCAAGAGGCCAAGTAGCTCCACATGTAGTGCCATCACCCCCGCAAAAAGAAGGAAAAGAAACGCGGGCAGACGCTGAGGGGCACGCAGAGGCAGAGCGAGCACTAGCACCTCGGTGCTCTGGAGGCCTCATCCATACCCCTTCCCTTGAGCCTGCTCTTCTCTGAGCTGGCTGGAGGCCACCAGTCCATCACAGCTCAAATAAGCCCCTGTTTGTGCATATCTTTCCCTTTTTCTTCCTCCTTCTCTCCTGCCTTCCAGGCCGCAGCTTGGCAGGAAACGCCGAGGAGGAAGGCAACATGACCCTGCAGCCCCTGAGCGGGGGAAGATCGCTTTTGGGAGGCTAACACACTACCACCGACGGGACTACCACCTCTCAGCCCTCTCCAGCTCGGTGTTCCCAGGCGCGTTTGCAGGGTGCAATAATCCAGCCTTCCAGAGGTAACGCTCAGCGTGGAGACCATGGCTGGGGCGGGCGGCTGCCTGATGTTCCCCATGTCGCTTCTTACATTAGGGGGGAGAGTATTTTCCAGACTAACTGCGTTGGGAGCAGTTAACAACCTAAGCCCCACAAGACTTTGGTTGTGTCCCTTGCCCTCTTGTTCATAGTCCCAGCAGGAGAGGAGATCTGTATTAACAGATACAGATCCTACTACGTGGCAAGAGCTCCTCCTTTCCTAAGGTCTCTGCTAAAGCCGTGCACGACCAGGCTGCCACAACCCTTCTTTGGTGGCCAGGCCACTGCTGCTTGGGTGCTACCTGTTTCAATGAACTGTGTTACTAAATTATGCAGTGGAGGAGCCTGCTCTGCAGGTCACAGCCTATTTCCCACTGTTCCACACAAACCCTAGAAAACAAATTCGTGGTGAACTTCTCCCAGCCAGCTCCCCACCTAACCCTACCAAGGCAAGGCAGCACTTGCACCAGCTCTTTTCCCCAGCAGAGCCACAAACCTACCACCATCTCGGCGTTCTCCCTGTCTCATCCTACTAGCCCTTCATGCTCCCCTCTCTCCCGCTTGCCTTTAACAGGAGCCCGGAAAGCTTTCCCAAGCCGCCCGCGCAGAGCTGGCACGCGGAGGCGCCGGCCTTCCCACAGGCCGTGCCGCATCCAGGCGCCCCGCGCTCCGGGCCCGCGTACGCCCAGCTGCTCCACACGCCAAGCACCGGCCTCCTGTCCGCGACGCCAGGCCGCGCCGACCTCCCCAGGGACCTGCTGCCCCTCTACTACAGGGGCCACGAGGATCATAAGCTCTTAAACAAGCTGCAGAGGCCAGTTTGAAAATGTTAACTGTCTTTTTCTATTAAAAAAAAAGGGGGACAAAAACGCCACCTATTTCTTGAAACACCACAATGTTCAGGGAAGGATTTCACAAGAGCCAATTACTGCCCCTGGGTTCTCACATGGAGAAGACTGGGCGCTTCATGCTGAAAGGCTTTTTCATATAATCCTTCCCTCTGCCCCATTTCCAGAGTGGGCAATTGAAACATAAGTTCCTAGGTTACATGGCTCTTAATGGATCGTTTTAGTGAAAAAGTACAAAGCCATGTCAAAAAAGCTCTTGGTTAAAAGAGAGTATAAGCACAGGTAGACTTTCAGGTTTTACTTTTTAAGAATAGGAGTCTGATTTTTCCATGTTGGGCTTTCTTAAAGGCTGAAAGTGAACACAGCCAGTCACCACGAACAAGGAATCTGTGTCACTAGATAATTGGAGGCATTTACAATTCGTTGCACTTGAATGTAGGCTGAGATTTAAAGCCTTTTCTTGTTGTTGTTTAGAACTCACCATATCCTCAGCATTTCTACATAGTCAGTCTTGGAATTACAAAATGCAGCGTGTAAAGACAGTCAGTCAAGAGGAAAACATTTTTTTCCCCTACTACAAAGGACATAGCACGCCTGCAAAAGAGCTTTGGGTTTCTTCTTCCTTCCTGCCTTCTCTCACCCATTAGAAATTCACCTCGTGTATCAGGACCTACAGCAGTGCCCGAAGAGCTGCCATGCCTGCCCTTATTTGCATTCAGAGAGTGGGGACACCCATATTCCTTGTCCATGATTTCCTGAATGGAAACGTATAGGCGCGTTTCCATGTGCTGCATGCAGAGCAGCTTCAGGACCTGTCCACCCCTCCCCTCTTAGCTTTGGGGAGCAGATTCCTGCATTGGGAGCAAATCCAGCACATTCTGGGCACGTGGGGCCCACTGAGCGACTCCGCATCCCCTGCATTTCGGGAGCTGCTGCTGCATTAGCCAAACACGTGCTGGCAGGTCAGGGAGCTGCAGTAAGAACATGAACCAGCAGTATCACCACCATCATCGAGGACGTTAACTCGGATATTCCCCCTGCCCTGCTATGAGGAGTTTTCAGCTGCTGACTTTATTTCCATCGATATTTGCATTGCATTTTTAGGCAAGAAAATTAAGAGGCTCAAGGTATCACATTTTTCTGTAACATGCAAGCCCTACCAGCAGACATCCTCAGAAACCCTGATGTGTCTTCTTGGATAGGGGCCATTTTCGCTGTTTCTGTTACTAATAAAGGAATCTTTTCCCATTCCACCTTTCAAGTATTCTTTTCCTATTACTAAGCAACGGAAAAATTGGTTTGGGGGCTGACTCCCTGTGAGAGGGAAAAGATGTGAAGAAAACTTTTATTTATGTTGTTTTCAAGGAAGAGGACACCCACAATGACCACTTATCAGCAAGTGCACTGCAAGGAGGAAAGACCCTTCCTTTTCATAGAGCAACTGAAGCTGCAAAGCAGAAAAAAAACCATGAGCAGAAAAAAAAAAAAAAAACACGAGGAAACTGTGTTTCCTTCAGGCTTATGCCCTGACCACAACCTTGTGGGCAGCTGCAGCCAGGCTGCCTGCAGCAGCCTGCCTAGACCCACCGGGAGAGCCCAGGGAGCGCTCGGCCAGTCTGAGCAAGGCCGGGTACCAGCACAGCGAGTGGCCCCGGGAGCCCTGCCAAGCAGAGCAATTCCTGCCCTCGGAAGGGACATCATCTCCTGCGATAGGAACCGGCTGCAGCAGGGAGTAGTCCGGCCTCAGGGCATCCTGTTCCTCAGTCACCTGCCTGGGGCTTGTGAGGCTGCTCGGAGGATGGGACGTGCTCCCTGTTCAGAAACACCGGCAGGGATATTCAGAAATTGCACTGCGGGCGCTTTGACCCACCCCTAGTGCTCTATAATGCCCACAGGTACCGTAACCACAGAATATGCTTTCGTTTGTGTTTCATTAACATATATTCTCAGGGCTGGGGATTCGGCACAGGTTCTGTCCTGGGAACGGTACTGCCACATTCCTTGTTCACATAGAAAGAAACTATACATATACATATATATTTTTAAGAGAGCAAAACAGAAAAGAGAAAAAAAAAAAAAGGAGGGGCAGGGAGGGAGACTAAAGGAGAAGGGAAGAGCATTTTCCACATGTTTCCTTCTCTTTTCATCTCCCCTACCATGCTTTAAAACAAACAAACAACAACAACAAAAAAAATAAATAAAATAAAATAAAATAAAATAAAATAGCTCACTACAATTTCCCTTCTCTCAAAAGTGACTTTTTTGTGCAAAAAAAAAGCATTTGGGAGATATTTGGCGTTCGTTGTTCTCTCGGTCCAGGAAGGGCTTTAAAAACAATCATTTTTTTTTCTTTCCCCCACCTACATAAAATCAGAGATTGACACCTGTTTTCACTGTAAAGTGAAGTGATGCATGTTTTAAAGATAAAAATCTAGTGCCAAACATGTTCAGAAAGATGCTGATTTTGATGAGTCATAACAAAAAGTTAGCATTTTCAATGAAACTGATAGAGAAGCGTCAAATCAAAGCAAGCATTTTAATCATGAAAAAGGCAAATTTGAAGAGTTTCATTGGGATAATATTTTCCTGACTCTGTGTGTGCGTGTGAATGTGTGCCACAGTCACGTTTCCTATCACAAAAAATTGATCCCCAAACCTTGACAGTCTTAGCTGTACACACAGCTCCTCCCTGGGGAAACACACATATGGGGCTTCCTAGAAATTCATCTCAGATTTCCAGGAGACTAAAAACAACAAAGATGGACTAAGGGCAGTAAGTCCAGCCCTACCACAACTTTTCTTATTAATTACCTAGCCTTTAGCTCAGTTTCTTCTCACCTGGGACTAGTATAGCAAATATCAGCTCTATTAAAGGTGTGAAGAGCCATAAGCAACTTGACACAGAGAAGGCAGCACCAGCAAAGCAGTAAGAAATCACCAGCTGGATTTGTTCACACACATACAGAAAAATAAGATAGATAGCTACGTAAATTTTTGAGGCAATTTGCAAGCTAGAAGAAAAAATATGCCGCAGGTTTATAATGACACACATTCTGACCACACTTCGGCTCTCTCTGAGGTTCCCTTTGCTCAAATGACTTACCAACACCTACTCTCACTGCATCAGCACTGTCCTAAACCAGAGCCTTTCCACTAAAAAAACTAGCAACAAACCTGTTCCTGCCAGGATCACCCAACTCGCCTCAAACCCCTGCTGCACAGGTCAGACTCCAACATCCCAACAAATGGCTTAAGCTCCCTACACTTGTATTGCAAAAACTTCCCTTGGCCGCTCTAAAGAGCCCTCCTTTTGCCATGTAAGCACCACAGTGGTAGGTCTTGGACCAAATTCAGAAAGGAAGAAAGATGGGAAGGAAGATCTTGTTCACATACGTGATCATGGTGTCTCCCCTGCCAGGTAAGTACATACAGTGCTCTAATACATGGATCAGAGTACAAGAATGGGTAGAACCTCAGTACACTCTATCCTGAAGCTATAATACTTTACCTTTTCTCCCTTTTGGAGCTTTCTTTATAGCAAAAGCTACACATGGAAGAGGACCCAAGAGGTGGATGTAGACCTGCTGCTGTTTTCTCCAAAGCAACAGAAAAGAAAGAGGCTGGGATTTGGGTCAAAAGAAAACAGTGTAAGTTCTTACAGTTACTAAAGGCACATTCAATCTGAGTATCTAGTAAGGCTGTAGTCAAGTAGAAGTCACTCGTAGTAGTAATAGTTATTCCAACACAGCAGCAGCAGATTTAAAGCAACAACTAATCTTACTAGAGACGCATTCATGGCAAATAGCACTTCATCTTTGCTTTGGGTGCTCTAAAAACTCACGTCACTACTGTCTGCCAAGCTGGACCAAGGCGAAGGTCACTCCCCTCAAGTTAGGGGGAACTGTGACCCCTTTGACCAGCATTGGTGATAGTTTCAGTTCCTTAACTTAGAGCACTGTGCCACCTCCCAACATGTCTTGACCAATCTCCGTCCTGAGCAGTAACTGTTTTTTTTATTCCATCACTGCAATTTTTCCTCAGAAACCTGTTCATCACAGTACTTTGCACTCAGTGGATCCACATACGCTACACACCAACACCAAGGTCCTTAGTATCTTAAGGCACAGTTCCATTCATCCTGAGGAGAAGGACAAACAAGAAGCCCTTGAAAAGATCACAGAACTGTTATCCAAATTTATTTTTCTAAACGCTCTTGCAAGGGTGAGGAAGAATTAAAACAAAAATCACTGAATCCTTCTGCAGAAGGAAAAAGTATGTCCAAGCCAAAGAAATCTCAATAGCAGCATGGCCAGCTCTCAGCACTGTGAATGACTGGAATCTCCCCCCAAATCCTATCTTCTGATGACCTGAGATTAAATAAGTACCTCATGTATAAACACTTTGAAAAGGGGAGAAGGAAAAGAGTTCAAGAACTAGAAGACAACTGTTCAAATCCATGATTAAATACACTCATGGAAGTTGGCAGTAGCATTTTAAGTATGGTTAGAGTAGTCCTGTTGGGACACCGCATGTGTGCGATCACATGCCTGCACCTGCTTGACTAGCACCTAGGAAACAGAATTTATAAAAGGAAAAACTTACTCATGCAATGGACCTTCACCTTCCCTAGAAGGCAGCATTATACTCTTGAGAAGTATATCATTCTTTTAATACATGAAAAATAAATGAAATAGCAGCCATGAACCTTTAATGTCAGCCAGAACCGCTGACCTCAGAGTTATTACACTTACACTGGAACTCCTTTGAAAATAGAATTTCCTCCAACAGATTCATAGCTAACAACTTCCTATTTCCTTGCAACACAAGCTTTTATTGGTTTTGGAGGATTCTGATCCATCCTGTTTCTCCAAGTTCAATCTACAGACATCACCTGCCAAATGTGTTGCTAATCCATGGTCATCACTATTTTAGCCAAGCATTTTCCTGGCCTAAGTTGCACATGTCCACACAGTTATCTACAAAACAGATGCACTGAAATAATCATATGGACAAAACAGTCACAGGATCTTTCTCCTTTTAACAAAGGCTCCTGTATGGAGTTTCTTGGAGTAGGAAGTAGATGAAAACACAAATAGATCACTATATACATGAGAAACTGATAAAGTCCCATACAGTTGAACAGAGTGAAATGCCGGGTAGCTTCCCAACTGGCAGCAGGGGAAATCTGCTTCAGATATTGGATAAAAACTAAGCTAGAGACCACCCTTTGTACTGCTGCCTCCTCAGCATTATTGCTCACTGCTGTCAAGAGTGGCATTTCCCCATCGACCTGAACATATTTGACTGTTACTAAACTTACTGCTACACAAGTAAAAGTCATGGCTTGGGAGACAGAACAAAGAAAATCTAGTGGCTAACCTTTTCTTAATGGCAAAAGTTAGTCTTTAGGCCAACTACAAGCTATCGTGTGACAGCAGGAAACAGCCTTTCCTGCTCAGGAAAAAGCTTAGCCCAAGGGAGAGTTTTTCTTTAACACATCTCAAACCTAAAAGACAAATCAAGAAACTGGGAAGGTACCTGCTTCACGACCTGCCATAGCAAATATGAAGCAGTTACAGCTACTTTAGGAAGTATGATTCTGTTCAGAAGTGAAACCTGCTAGAGAGGTGTTAAGAGCTACACAAGTTACCTGTCCCCAAGAACTGGGCCAAATTCCCTCGCGCCTTCACCACAGGCGGGAGGCGCCGCTCCCTCCTGGCCAAGGCCATGGTGGCAGGACAGGACCTAACCCTGAGGGAAGGCGCTCCCCTGCCACAGTTAAAGCGGCCACACTACCCCCTGCTCTCTGTGGTTGGGTCACAAAAAAATGAATAATTCCTGTGGTTTGGGTTTTTTTTTTTTCCTCTCTCTCTCTCTCTCTCCAGTGGAGAGGGGGTAGGCATGAACAGTGTACACTTCTTCCAACCAAACAGGGCACAGGACTTAACCTGCCAAAGTAATGCCTGTCCAGAAATGGCACCTTCAGTTCAGCTAACAAAGACAGCAAATACAGCTCTAGATAGCCACATGGGCAAGAGAGCAGCTAAAGCAGCAGTCACCAACAAGGAGACATTTAGAAGTGGGATATTCGGAGTAACTCTAGGCACCACTCTCCACACCTGACATTAGGAGGCTAATTACCCTTCCCAGTAAGGGATTCATACTCCAAATCTCCATGCAGAGAGGAGCCAATATCCCTGTGTTAGGTGCCCACAGTTCTGTGCTGTGAAGTCCTTTCCTTACCATTACCACCAGCAACCACCTTAGGACAGCAGCCAGCACAAACTATACAGCTCACATGAGATAATTCCTCCTGCACAGGCATTCTAGTAGTTGAGGTTCTCAACCACCTCTCTCATGAGCTCTACATTGAGGATTTCAACCCACCGTTTCATCTCAATTATGTTACAGGTTTTAAATATCAACACTCATCTCCAGCTATAGTGGAAGGACCCACCGGAGGCCTCATAGGTGGTATGAGTCCAACATGGCCTGCTGCAGTGAAAACATTTTGCACCTTTTGAGCAAAGACACTGGAGGGCACTGGAAAGCGTGGGCAGCAGCGTGCAACCTCTGCCACGTGTTCAAAACTTGGTCCCATGCTGCCTGGCCCGTGCCGAGGCCTTTAATTAAGAAAGGGTATAAACACAAGTCCTTCATCCTTCAGATTTCAACTGATACCAGGAGGACTTGAACACAAACGGCCTTTAGCTGTTATGAGTAAAGAAAACAGCATCCCTTATTTTAAAATACATGTTTTTTTTCCAGCCTTCAATGTTATTACCATCCAACACAGTATTCTGAATCTCCAATAAACTTCTCCATGTAGAAGCAGCTTCATTTTGGGATGTACATGAGAAAAAACATACAAGGACACATAATTTTAAAGTATAAGTTAAAAAGAACAAGAAAAGCAAACACAAAATCATCATCAAGTTTTCTGTTTTATTTAAGATTTTAGTTTTAATTCTGAAGAAAGAGGTACATTTCCTTGGTTTTAGTTTAGCGTCAGGTTATAACCATGTTTATTTGTTTCTTTTTCCTGTCTTTTCAATACTGCACAAACGTCCAGAAACTACAGGGTTAAGTAAAAGCTGCAGGCAGAGGAGGTCAGAGGTTGCTCCTGATGGTGATCATGTGGCCCCAATGCAGTGCTATCCCAGAGTGCCCTTACCAGGTGAATCTTTGTTTTTGTTTTGTTTTTTTTTTTTTTTAAAAAAAAAAAAAAGAAAGAGAGACCGACAGAGGAGACAAAGACTGAAGTAAATATCACTCGTGTTTCAGCTGCTTATAATTATATTATGTATACACTAGGTATTAAATCTGTGAATACTTTTAAAACATTGAAGTTTACTTTAAATCTAAAGCCAAAATTAAAAACAACACCTTATTCTCCTCTCTTTAAACCACTTTAGCAACATGCCAGTTACTCATAGCTATAAGTATGTTTTGTCTTTCAACACACTTCATGTCAAACCTCTTACTGACAAAACAAAGTCCCTCTTTCCAAAAAAAGAAAAAGAAAAAAGCTATATCCCTGTGTAGTGCCACACTGAATGCAAAATAAATGCCAGGCCACTGCTTGCCCCACATGTTCAGTAACTTTGTTTAAATTAAATACCTTGTTCCTGTTTCTGCATTGGATTCTCCATTGCATTTTTCCCTACTAAAGATTGACACTTTCCCACTAGGCAAAAATATTCATGTGCAAAAGACATAAGACAGTAATATTCTCTTTAAGCACTGAGACTGCATTTTGGTTTCTCTCTCTCTTTTTTTCTTAGGCTGCTTTAGGCAATATTTCAAACAGTGTATTTCAAACACTGGCTCAGCAGAAACTCAACAAAAAGCCGGTCATGACCCTGTGATGGCATTGCATTTGGGGGGGAGGTTTGATCAGGAACTGGATTCTTCAGAAAGAAAGATATGAGGGGGAACAGTAGGTGGCATGGGGAGGAGTCAGGGTAGGACATTTCCTGCATTTCTAACGTTTTTCTTTTTTCTTCTCCTTCGTCTTCCTGCTTTCCTAATGACGATCCAGCGCTGAGCTCTGTAGTAGATCTGTGGGGGTTTTGCTGGGGGGTCTGAAGGCTGTCTGAAAGCCTGGTGGGGGGGAGTGGAAGATGGTGAGGTTTGAAGGAGGAGAGTAGGGATTCCAACTGGCTCTGTGCAGCGGGATCTGTGTGCCGAAGGGGTTACTGTGGTGCGTCTGTGACGGCGCTGCGCTGGGGCCATCCATCTCTGTGAGGGCCTGAAGAGATTTTAGCCAATGTGGAGGATTGTCATCTTGAAGGGTGTCTAAACTGTTTCCTGTGGAGGCTGGGATACCTACGCAGAGAAAAAAAATAATAAAAAGGAGAGAAAAAAGGGAGACAGACAAGTCAGAGCAGAAGCGGTAAGGTAAGCATGAAGGAGGTCAATTTAACCTAACAAACAGCAGTGAGAAAACATGGTTAGTTGTACAGAGAATGCATTTTACATCATTACATAAAATTACCCTGCCCACAAAACATTTAACGTATATCCAGGTAGGGGAAAGTACCCTCTCAGAGTACTGCCCCCAAACCAGACGTTTCTCTGCTGCACGTTCTGCACAAGGACTACCCCTGCTTGCACGATCCTACCACAAGCCCTAGCAGTACGCTGCACGCTTTGCTCCCTACGCTGCCTACGTGCATCACGCTTCAGCCTCTCTAACAGGGAAACACAACCAGACAGCCTTATAAAAGAGAGCTTTATAAACAAGTGGAGTACGTCCCTTTTTAAGGAGCAAAGTCCAGTTAATGCTTTCAGTGCCTCAGGAGCAGCGGCGCGCATACCGGACATGCCATCCGGCACAAGGGACGCCTGTGTCGACCCTACGGATAAGCACCAATCGCCCTGACTGCCTGCAAAGGCCCCGGGCATGCACTGCAAAGAGCTAAGTGACACTTCATTAAACCTAGTGGTTCCACAAAAATTCCTAGACCCTTGACGTTTTGTGGATGGGAGCTGGAAGAGACCACCGCATACTGCCTTTTTTATTTTATTTTATTTTTTCTCCAGATGCAGATCAGTTTGTGCCAAATACCCATTTGATGGTTTGCCAGCAGAGCTGAAGGAGTGAGAAACGGTTACCTGTGATGATTGCGGGGTCCATCCAGCTGCCAGGGCTGTCCCAATTCAGGCTGTCGGTGGTGGCAGTGTTGGACGTTGGTACACTGTGGTTGGCGTTGGAGGGGGAAGAAGCATTGGGCAGTCCACCAAAGTTGATGTTAATGTTCGGTAGAAGTGCCCTTAGCCCGTCCTGCCATTCCTTCATATTTAAACTCTCTACAGAACTGCTGTTGTCTGGGAGATTTACCAACAAAAAAAAAATGAAAGATAAAAAAATAAAAAGCTGAAGTTAGAAACAGATGTCCTTCTTTGGTGGGGTATGGGATTTTAATTTTACTTTTTAAACTACGCATTTAATACCTTCCCTATCCAAAAACTAGGGTGATGTCTATGTGGCCTATGAATTATTCAGAGGGGCTGGCAGGTCTTGAGCCAAGCGTTAAGAGTTGGAGAAAGATTTAACTCCTCCTCCAATTCATATTCCCCCATTTTTTTTTCAATTCGGAGACTTGAATACTTAAGGTGAGGGCAGCTCTCCCTCTGTTATGACTGGGGGACAACCCACCAAATCCTTTAGGAGAAGACTCTGCTGCATGCTAGATCACCCAATTTAACTGCTTTATCAGCGGTGAGCAGATCTGAAAGGGTCTTTCTTTGCAGTATACTGAAGCGAAGAAAGGCTAGGGAGGGCTTTCCTATGGAAATTCAATCACTTGAGGAACCAGGGAGGTGGGGGAGTATCACAAAAGGTTTTGTTTTATTACAGCTTGCTCATTCACTGCCCTACAGATGATCTTTCGAAGGAAACCGTGATCAGGTTCTCATGAAGTTGGAAGGAACGCAATTTCCTCTTGCAGTTGTAGAACAGTAGCAAAAGTTCTTTAGAGACCTTTCAAAATAATTCCCGGCACAACAATATCCTCAAGTTTTAGTCAGAGGCAAAACAGCTGTACACCAAGACAGTCAAGCCTGAATTATTTGTCTCGCCATTTCAGGGCATGTACTGACAGAGAAGTTTAACAGAGTAACTTAGCTATTAGCACTACAACAAACAACTGTTGGGTTCCGATGCATTTCTTGTTTTAGGTATCTTGAAGAAAAACAAACCAGCAACATAGACACAAGCATCCTAGTGTCTACCAACAGATACCAAAAGCCTTGCAGTCAAATTTATTTGAAAGGGAAGTGATTGACAGTAAACTGAGGCTAACTCTTACTCCAACAAAAATGTAGCAATACAACTTTTTATACCTTCTCTGGCTGTCCTAGCTCAAAAAAGGATTTTCAAGCCAATAAGCAGCATTATATTTGCATGATACTGCTCCTCCATCAACAGAGGGGATTCAAGTCTGCATTAAAAAAAGTCAGAGGACATCACTACCTTGCAAGTAGCACTCACTATCAAGCCAATCTTTGATTTAAGTTTTCATAAAGCTGAACACTCAGAAAGGACTGATGTCCCCAGCGACCATCTTTTGTAACTGGAAAAAAAATGCAGGGGCTGTTGGAAACCTGCTACCTTCATACAGCACTTCCCTTCTGCAGGGCTGGATTTCCTTCCCCCTATTCCCCTTCCTCCCTGCCTCCTCCCCCCCAAAAAAAAAGAATACATTTTATACAAGACTGTTCTCTCGATTACGGCAAGGAACTTCAATCACAAATAGCAATGTACGTAAGTCACTTCAGTTCATGTCATCAACTAAACTCCAAACCAGTCACCGTGTTCAGCTGCTATAGCCACTTAGCCCACGATGACCGTTGCAGCAAGGCATTTCTGGCCCTCTGCACGCCTCATGGCCACTGCGCACAGCCGTACGGCGTGCTCATCACGTGCGTGCCCAAGCCCCTCCGTGCAGCGCAACGGCAGCCGGCATCGCCGGCGCGCGCGGCCAGCACGGACGGCTGCTGCACGGGGAACCGGGACAGGGATAATGGCACCAACGCGGAGCGCGCTGCAACTGCCGGAGCCCTCCCCGTGCCCCGACTGCCAGGGTTTACCGTGTGCAGGGTGCGATTTAACCCGAGACTTCAGAGCTTACAGCCAGCGGCTGCTATCATCCTCGCTCCCTGGCAGAGGCTAGGGAAGCCGTCCCTTTCCAAGGTTAGGGCATAAAGCACCTCAAAGGGGAAGAGGGACTACTCTTACATAGGAAGCAACAGGAAAGACAGGTCAAGCATCAGGTAGCAGATATAAACAAAAAGCCTGCCCTCGAGTACATGCAGCACGTGACATTTTAAGCATTATGGTGGGGCAGATGGGGGGAACAACTACTGGGACAGCAACTCTGGCTCAAGCCACATGTGACCAGCTCTTGGCAACACTTGTTTTTGTCTCCTCTGGGGGCTCTCAAGCACCTGGACAGCAGTGGCAGCACCCATGGGCTGCACCTGGCATGGAAACATGCTAGAGGCCTAGGGTGCAAGTCACCTTGGGCAGGAAAAAGCAGGGGTTTTGCTGTTTTGTTCTATGGTGGGTGCCAGGGCTTGATGCACAACGACACCTGGCTCTCACTTGTGCTTTCACTTCTACTAGAAGTCAAGCTTCCTGTTCTCAGAGTCCCACTTTACCGTGCATTTGTATTACAGGGAATAAGCAACTTTAAGTTTGGTGCATTTAATTTTCTTTGCTCCTCTTCCCCACCTTCCTAGTGTAGTTAAGTTAGCCTGGCTTTAAAAAAGAAACTTTTATATATATATATACACACACACACACATATATAAATCAAACAAGTCTAAAAGTTTTAACAGGTCAAACATACTTAGATTTTTGCTCAAATCCATCAGCCTATTTGAGACAAATTTCTAATTCAGCCACTCCAGCATAACAAAAATAGTCAACTCACTAACACAGAGATAACCACCATGTGAGAGATACTACATGGGACAATTAGTTTCCACTTTTTCTTGTAACTGCTTCCAGAAGCTTGATGCTAAACTTGTGCAAAAATAAGCAGCTCTGCCCAGTTACTCAGCTCCCCTATAGAGCAAAACACACACGAGATGCTTACCCGGGCAGCACAAGAGTGAACATACCAACTGCAATCTCTGCAAGTGGGGGATGTACCAGCTCATGATCGATATTAACCCAACATCCACTCACAATTAGCAAATGTGTGATAAAAAGCATAACTGCAACAAGTATGTGGATGCACACACACACACTCAGAAAGAGTCTAGTGTCAGTACGGACAGTTCAGCATCACCAGCGGTAATCACAACTTTCAAGGGCCAAGACAGGAAAGTGCAGAGTGGCACTTGGTTATCTGGGGCTAGGACAGGAAATGGTAAAAGCTGACACTGTTTGGTGAGGAGATGCACGTGGACCACTTATTTACCCAAGCACAGAAAAAAAAAGAAATAATATGAATCATAAAGATGACTTATTTATCTTGCCTGTCAGTACAAAAACAGTTGGAATTGCAAAAATCAAGAGGTTAGAGCCCTAAATGAATTTGCTAGGTATAAAAGTGTTATTTGCCAGCAACAAGAGTGTCTCTGTTATTAAAACCTTGTGCTCCTGGATACGATCAAAGCACAAAGCAAAGTATTCCAGAAGACTGTCTTTGCATTTAGCAGGGTTTGCAGGGCTGCAGGGCAAGCCGTGACCAACCCCACGGCCCTCTGGCAAGGCAGGGTGAGGACCGTGTCACTTGGGAGCCTGGGAGTTTTGCAGTTTGGCTGATAATGCCACTGAATGAGGAAAAAGAGGGTTGACCAAACTGAAAGCTTCTCTGCTTTTTCTGAGATACCCAAGCTCAAAGGAGAAAAGGTGCAATTACATTTCTTTTGTAATATGAGATCTGGTAAAGGATTAAAATAGATGGGATGAATACAGGGAATGCACTGGAGAAGAAAGGGAATAAGCAGCAGTGATGACTGGAAGATGATCTGCTACCTTCTCTTGAGAATAGATTACCTTAAGAATGATGTGATCACTGCCACATGGCGAAAATTTCACATGCCTTTCCCATCTTACTAGCCCTTACAATAGGTACCCTAATCAGCAAGTTAATCCACAGTTTTTTTCACAATGGATTTCCAGCTCTATCCTCCAAGGCCTCAGTTACCGTCTCCCACTAGGAAGGACACCCATCAGGAAAACTCCTGATGCAAACCAGTACATGAGCGACGCTGGGCACTGCACAGCGTGACTCAAACCAAACAGCTAAGCCCTCACGTCTGTGCTGTAGCTGACCAAGTTTAAGCACAAGTCTTACAAATGGAAATGCTACCGCATAAATAGAGGTAGGAGTTACATCTACTCACTTAATCTGAAAACCTATGTATGTTAGAGAAGGATATTGCAGGAGAAGTTACTACTCACCCCATGGCCACTTTGTCCTTTTTGTTCAGCCGAAAGGCCAGGAAGCTCATACAGTGTTGAAAACTACAAAGAGGCTATCTTCCAGTTAAAATAGACCTATAGAAGGTGCTTTCCTATTATATTTCCCTACTTCTTATAGTAGATGTTGGTAGCAGGGAGCAGTTTTGACAGTTCTAATCTCTAATCTGGACTAAAACCAGTAATGTGAGAGCTAGTGTTTTAATCATTTCCCCTCTGAAGCAGCGAAAACACCACTTCCACAGCCTCCTACTAATTTGAAGTAGTAAGTCCAAGAGAAGGAAAGCGTGCAAGTGAAAAGGTTCCAAACCACTTGACAGAAGTGAAAAGTTTTTATGTACCAATTTGAAGATAAATTAGCGACATTAGCAATTTCTTTTCTTCTCATTTTGTTTCTGGAAAAGAATAAGCTGGCAAAGCCCCACGGAAAGAAGTAGTATTCACATAAAAATAAAATTTAAAAATATATTTTATAATTTTTTATATATACATATATATAAGCTGACAGACCCATTCTGAATTTCGTTTTATAATGCCATTTGGTCTGCCGGAAGCTTGTGCTCCAGAGGTGAGCAGATCGCGCAGTTCTAGCGCTGAAGTTTTTCATGCTTCTGATGCCAACATGAAGTGACAGTGATTTTATCACAAGTTTGCACAGTCAACCATCATCTTAAAGTGAGCAAATAAGCTTTATCACAAACTTAACTTGCCCACACGTTTTAAGGCAAAAATACTGAGTTTAAAATAGAAGAAGCTTCAACGTTCATCTGTTTGATAAATTGATGATTTCATGAATTCTGAAGGCGGTAACTATCCTATCACAACATCTTTTTAGACAGTCTGGCAGTGTTACTTTAATATGCTGCATCTGCAAAACTTTGACATAATTTCTTCGGATCAGGCAGAGCAGTATTTGGGGAAGGGAGGATTCTCTCTTCAGAGGAGGAAAGTCCAGATAGATAAACTGTTCCATTTTACATAATCAATATTTCAGAACAGATTGGTTAAATAGCTAGCTGCACTGAGGCAGACTTTTCCCAGCTTCATAAATTTTGACCAACAATTCCATAATGAACACTTGAAGTGTTCATGCAATAACTGTGGTGCTGGTGCACTTTATCTTTTACTTTAAAGGTAACAGGATAGCATGCCTTACAGTCTATTTAGATGGGAGACAAGCACTGCTTAAATGCTTAAATAAATCTGACTAATAGCAAAGATCACAAGATTAGCACATTAAATAAGCATAAAACAAGTGCAGTTAGTTCTTCACACTACCAAAATTATATTCCAAGATAATCATGCCTGATTTGGAATTGATCAATATAACAGGTAATACCTTTATGCCAAAAGTCCTAAATAAATTCCTGTCAAACAGCAAACATTCCTGCAAATTTAGGTTGCGACTTTTTAAGCAGCACATTAGTATGCCATGTGCGTGACCAGGACATAGAGCCATGCTACAAAAAAGGCTTCAAATAAGCAAGAGATTCAAAAGAAAAAACCCTATGAAACAAACCCAGCCTCATTAGCAATGCTCTGTAACTGACTACACAGGGCAGCAATAAAACAAGTGAAGAGCCGATCACGGTGCATTTAGGAACAAAATAATGACATTGCAGTAACATAACTGTAAGGAGGCCCTTGTGAAGCCTGCAAGGGCACTGTGCAACAGCAGCAACTTCTGAAGCCTCTACAAGAGGAACGGAATGACAAAAAGCTCAATAGAACAGCCCAGAGAGGAAATAAATAAAAAGAGCAGGACATAACCAGAGATGGAGCTCAGCAAAAGGCTTGCAACTCCCTTTCAGGGACAAACGTGGCCAGGAGAAAAGCATCCCCCTTCCCATGTCATCCCCATTATTCCTGGGCTCTGCTCGGTGCTGCCTAGTGCAGCAAACGCTGACGGCACCTGCACTGCTGTGAAACTGCCCCTCAGCGCCTGGGGCTTCTTTGTCCTCTCCAGGGGACCTTCTGCTATGGCTGCAGAAAGCTGCCTGGTATCTCACTGTGTGGTGGGAGAAAGAATGGACATTTGGCCTCCTCTTACCATGAAGCCATCCCACAAACGATTTTTGAAATGTGAGTAAAATCCCATATAAAGAGGTAGGCGTTAAGGTCCAAAGGACTTTACATTCAGACTTCATTGATTCTGTGTATCAATGATTTCTAGGGTGTTTCTAGGGTGCTTGTAACATGTGAAGCATCACAAAGATTCATAGAAACCTGGAGCCTGCACCACTATGGGAATAAAGAAAATTGACTCTCCCACCGTTACAGCAGCGGTGCAGCCCATCAGGAATACAGGCAGCCAGTGGTACCTTCACACTGGAGGCACAAATTGACAGGGCCACTGAGAGATAGAGCTGTTTCAAGCTCTTCGAGAGCATATTGAAAACATCTCAGACATCTGCTTTGCAGGGCTAGTACCTTGGCAATCCACACAAGCAGCTCTCTACATTTCTTTCTACAATGTAGATTTCAAATGAGATTCTTATGGTCATGAGCTCTAAGAGCAATAGAAACAAGTAATATATATATATATGAGCACAGTGACTTCAGTAATATAAGGACACCAGTCTACTCTCTCAACTTCAGAATAAAGCCAGTAAAGCAGCTTTATTCCATGCTGATCCCTATGATTATATTAAATACACATCTACCCAACTAAAAAGATAGCCATATAAAGCAAACCAGCAATATTTTCAACTTAAGAAATAGATATACTTAACATGTAGATCAGTAAGCCCAATTGTCAAGTACTAGAGAAAGATACTGAATTTTAACATGCACATTTTTAAAGTTTTTCTAAATAATTTTCCTTCTTACTGATCATATGACATCATAAGCTTTAAGCTTTGTGACTACATAAGCTTTAAGAGTCAGTAAGTTTAATCTATTTTTCAGGAGAAATCTTTCTACAACGTCAATGAACGAATACGTCATCTTAGATAATCAACAGGAAGATTCTTATTTATTTGCATGTATAACATCAGAACTCGGTTAGACAAAAAGCGATTTTACACTTACTATTTTAAAGTATTTTGGAACAGTCTTGCTGTTGCCGCACACTTATCATGGCTCAGGGGACCAAGTCTAATATAGAGTTACAGCAACCAACTATAAGAAAGTTTAAATTCTAGCTTGCTTTGAAAAGCATAGTTCACATTTCCATAGTATCCTAGAGTATTCCAGTGTTTTTACTACTGAATTTTATTACTTTAGTACTGAATGTGCTTAGTGTTCAAGTGCAAGACCTCAATCGAGTCCTGTTTCCCGCACACAAAAATGGCAAAAATATTCTGTTTACTGATTATCATAGCAGTATTGCACTCTCCTTTTCACATGAGCAAGACTCATCTAAGAGAGGATCTCATAAGGAAAGTGCTTCTCAACACAGGTAATCTTAAAATGAGCGTGAACTAAGAACACAAAAATCGTTAAGATACCAAAAGAAGTGAAAATAAACTCCCCCAATGGTATACACAGAATACCTTGATTAAAAAACCTGGAAAGTCACACAAGTTCCTTTCATCTGAATAACCAAACTGAATCTCAACCTAGATATGCCTGCTGCTTATACTTAGTTTCTACATCAATCAAAAAGCTCAGTCTCACTAGGATACTCTAGAAGTCAATGGGGAAAAGAGGCTTTGATCTCACCATCTCACATCATACTGTATTTGGAGGGGGTGTGTGTGTGTGCTTGCATATGTGAATGGTATATCTAAAAGCAAAACATATGGAATTACTGCAGGTCTACATGTTAATACAATTAATCTTCCTCTGAAATATTCAGCAGATTTTTCTCTTTAAACATCTGCCACGTTTTTATGCAAAAAAAAAAACCACACCGCCACATTTAAAAACAGCATCAAACTACTCAAAAAAGCAGCATGCATGTCCTCACTGCCATCTCTAGTAACTTTACGATCAAAGATTTCCAGAAGTTTGTTGTAAGAGCTTAAGCCAAGCTCCCAGAGATGAGCACATAGATATTTATACATCAAGTATTATTTGGAACAGTATCTCCTATATGATTATAAGGAAAATTCCTTAGGGGCTTTAAAACAGTTGCAATATAAGCGCTGAAAAGGCACTGGAGAGGAGGAGGGAGTCAGCTGAGATTTTAAAACAGATGGAGAGCAAGGCTATTTTAAAGGACAGGTGCTGTGGATGAAATTCTCAGCGAGATCGTGACAAGATTATGTTAAGGCAGTCACATCTTACAAGTAATTGGAGTGAGAGTATGGGAGTTAAGATACAAGATACCATAGCAGAATTCAAACTATGTAATTCTGTGTAAATCTTTATATTGACTTAGTATTTTAAAAATGAGTCAGAGATCTCACTTCCATATACAGGCTACTATATTTTAAACCTAGTAGTGCCACTTCAAATGCATTAAAAACAGTATCTCCAGAGCGAGGAAAGCAAGTAAACTAGAAGTTTAGTTTCAAATTAAATTTTTAACATATTATCCTGAACACTTCATCACTTCCCTGTGAAGCACAAGAGTTATGACAGCAAATAAAAGCTTAGAAATAAACTCAGAATTGTGGTGGGGAGGCAAAGGGGCTAAATGCAGACAGACCAAGTGCCTGATAAATATTAAGTGCTCCGGGAAAATATTAAGAACTAGTGTGAAAAAACAAAAATACCCAATGGCAAAGGTTACTCTTTGCTGAGGAAACCCGAACACGTTAGGGTCTATGCAGTGTTCAGCAAAGTCTGTACTGGAAATGGACATGCATTCTTTATAAAAAATGCCTTTTTTTTCCCCCCCCCAAGCTGACACCTTGATATCCTAATACGAAGGACGAGTTGCTCAGCTCTGGCAAGGTTTTGGAGGTGCCAAATCTGGCATCTGAAACTGTTTCACCAGTCAAGATTTTCAAAAGGCTTCCACATTTTCAATATTTATACTTGATGAGAGCGCCTTCAACAGTAGACAACCACATACAGAACTGGGAGCACAGAAAAGTAGGATTTTGTTCACATTGCTTTATACCTCGTTACTGTCAGAAAACCAAACTATCAAGGAAGGCCAAATGAACGAGCAGACACCCTTTAAAGAAGGTTAATGCATTAATGCATTTCTCAATGATAAATATAAGACCATCTGCACTTAAAACCGCAGAAACCTCTTCACGACTTGTGAAATCGAGAAGTGCGACACACAGACCCTTCAACCCCTGCACCTGAACAAAAGCACTCCAATTACTTCAACTGCTGCTGAGAGGAAAGCATCAATACATTCGGTGCACAGCGCAGTGAGAATGGGACGTTCTACAATATGCTGAATTTAACAGCCATAAAAAGAAAGTGCAGCTCCTCTTTAAACACACATGGCAGCAGAAGCAAAAAAACAAACAGAAAACTCACCCAACAAATAATTTTCCTGAGAGCACAGAAAAGTATCAGCCAAACTATATAACTCAGAGGGAAGGGGATTGGCTCCCTACTTCTGTAGGCTGCATCCTTCTTTTTTCAGAAGAAGGAACTTAATACTAACAGTCAACTCAGAGAGACAAGAAAAGCCAAAAGGGCAAAGGGCAAATAAAGAAAATTTTGTCCCAAACAGAAATGAAGGCATATTTTGAGAAAACATGAAGTCAGACTAAGACTCTTGGTGTTAAAGGCAGAGATTTCAACATTAATTCTCCTCAATATCTTGCCTTTCACCAGAGTCTCAATAGTCTTCAAAACTGTCCCGTCATAGCCATCATAATAAGATCTCTGTTTGCTTAACTAAAATGTTGTCAACAAAAGGTAGCAAGGGACAGAGAGGGATTTGATGTTCAAGACAAGTTCAATGGCTAAAGACATGGAGGCCAGATAATTTGAAGTGGGAAAGGATGCAATGCAACAGCCTGCTCAGACAAAGAAAAGCTCAGAAATAGAATTAAAATAGTTATTGCACAATAGCTGGTCCTTCTTAATAGAGCCTTCATGCTTTGCCCTCCCTCCTGTCAGCTATTTCTTCACGAAAATTGAGAGCAGGCAAGATTCAAAAAAAAGAGGTGCATATTAACTGATACCCTAGTAAGGGATGTAAAACCGTAATCAGACAATTATATGAGGAAAAAAATCACTGTCTTAATTATTGGCTCAATCTCATCTTTAAAAGTATATATTCCCAATAGTTAGGCTGTGCATATAAGAAAAGTTATGCCATCAAACCTGAAAGGTCCCAATATTTTCAACTATGAAGACTTAGGACATTCAAGCACCCTGTTCTAGAAGCAGATAAAAAATTTCCTTGTCCCTTACTTTAAACTGGGTTTTATTTGTGCTTCCTCTGTCTCTGTGTACGCTCCACTATTTCCCTTAGCTTTCTATTACATGTATGATATATATGGAAAGAATGCATATCAATCATACCATGTGGCATTACTCTTAGAAAAATTACAATTTCAAGCCACCTCATTAGTATTTGTAGTATCTTCTTAAATGACTGTCTTCTCCTTAAAGTAAAATTCAGGGGATAATTGTGGAATACATAAAGTAACAGCTAGCCTTTCAAAATACTTATTAATTCCTCTTATAAAAATGATAAAGGACTGATTATTTACAACTTTTCCCTCAGACTTTTAACAGTATATTATTTATTCCTGTATTTTTCCTATGGAACAGAATCCATGAGTACAATCCCTGACTACTGACCACTTAGTAAAGTCAAGAATTAAAACAATTTCTTTCCATTTTCTCCCTACCAATAAACCTGTCTATGATTTTACAAGCATCTGAAGTTTTCACATTGAGGTCTCAAAAGGTGTTGCTAGCCTAGAGGCATACTTTAGCCTACTGTAACCTACAATTCTACCCACTATTATGCATATTATTTCAGAATACAACACTGGGCACTAGTGGGACAACAATGACTTCATACAGACTACAAAGTACAGAGAATTTGCTGATATCCTAAAGAAACAAAAATCAAGAAAAACACCCCTTCGCATGTAGTAACAATACATGTCTCTACCATGATCCACAGGGCAGGAGAGCCACTGTCCTATATTTCTAGGCTGCTGGCATACAAGTTAGGCTAAGATTGCTTTTAATAACAATCATGCAGCCCAGAAATGAGAAGTCATTGCACTTTGCTCGTGCAGCACATTCACATGGCTGTAATGACACAGTGAAGCACCTAAGCCATGCCAGCCCAGAGTACAGCAACAAGCCTAAACTGCCACTTGCAACAGGAATACAGAACATCTGCTGGAGCTTGCAAAACTCACAGGCTGCAGGGCACAGAGAGAAAAATCTCTCTGGAAATCAAAGAGTTTGTTTAAACAAAGTCTGTGAAGAAAGACATGCCTGATGAACGTGCCACATGTATAATATATTATGCATTATGTATATTAGCAATTGCAAGCCTATAATATCAGATATACAATTGTGTCACTTCACTGGGAACAGCAGAATGAGTTTAATAAATACTGCTTCTTCTGAAAAAGTAGCACCAAATCCATATAGTAATGTATATTTTTGAGTTAAATGCAGCTCTCCTTGGAGCTGTGGCATTGAAGAATTCAGCACAGTTCTGATTCTGGACTAACAGGCACTTTCTTCTAATGTCAAACAAATATTTCACATCATGTGAATAGCAATGCTTACATAAAGCAAAAAGCAGCAGTAGCTAGAGGCATCGATTTCTTCATTCAAACTTCAAAACCACAAATACCTTTAGTGGCACGGCCAGAGCAGCTGAAGTTGGGAGGGTCTCTGGAGATGACCTAGTCCAACCCCGCTGCTCAAGCAGGGTCACCCAGAGCAGCCGCGCAGTGAAATCCCCCAAAGTTGGGATTCAAAAAGCCCAGGCAGTAGTACACTAATTCCAAATGAAGTTTTAAAGAAAACTTTAGAACCACTTGTTTTCACATAAATTAGGGGGAAAAGTTTTAAAGGGATGGCTGAATAGACAATATAAACTAATGAGATTTAAACAAAAAAAAAAAAAAAAAGCTTGCTCATTCCATGCATTATGTGCTGATCCCATATCATTTGCTTTAGGAATTTCTAGTCCAGGGGTAGCTTAAAAGATTTTTACAAACATGCAGCTGATAGCAGTTGAAAGTCTGCTAAAAAGAGAAATTTGAGTTTTGCCTACCCTGGGTTTCTCTTCCTGTTACATTTGAAAGAGCAGAGTTGATGACATTTTCCAAAACACCCTAGCACAGACTAACAGAAAAAGGCAACAGGAACTTCGAGCATATTTCAACTAATGAGTACTGCTAAATATCTGTTATGACACACTTGCCCTTTTTAACAGGTTGCTGGAAGCCCCAGCAGTAAACACAGCTGCAAGGCACCGTCTACAGGGCTCCCATACTCAGGCACCAGTTTCTCTACCACCCCTCCAGATAGTTGAATCTATCTGTGCATCTATCAAAAGAGGAAAGCAGCTATACAGTTACATACACCTACTCCTGACAGAGGAAAGATAAGCATGAAAAAACAGGAATTATTCCCTCTCAAAAGGTATATGTAATTCATTCAGAGGCTATACACTACATACGGATTTGAAAAGATGCAATAATCTAATCTAACTTGAAATTAAATCAACATGTACATGGGAATATCCTCATTTTCAAGTTATTAATGCTTCTGAAGTATTAACTATCATGTAAACAATACAAATCATAGTTTTACGAACCCACAACTATTCAAGACTAAGTAATTTCTGACAACAGAAAAAAAAAAAAGGAGTAATAGGTATTGCATTTAATATTCTGAAAAATAAAAGCTAGTATGTAAATCAACTGAGAAATGCTTGCAGGGCAGCAACTGAGGCTATCCAATTGCAAACCAGGCAACGAACAATGTTTTCTATAACACGAGATTAAGACCAACTCCAACTAACTTTCCAGCGATACTACAGCAGATGTTTATTTTCTGTTTTTAGCACTGCAACTGCCAAAAATATTAAGATTAATTGGTTCTAGCAGTTACATACCTATATATATATATATATATTTAAGGGTATCATTGCTGTTGCCTTAAAACATGTAGGGAAGTATATGACATTGCTTGTGCACCAACTATGAACCCAGAACCTGCTTCTTCAAAAGTGGAGGCAAGGACCTATAAATCTCTAAGAACAGAGAACACCACTTCCAAACTGCCACAGTGAACTAAAACAATGAATTTTTAAAAATACTTTCCTAAATTCAATCTATACTGCAAACAGATTATATTTTTCAATACATGCATTTTTGCAGCCTTATGCTCCAAGATATAGTCTTGTCATCGGTCCCTTGAATTAGCAGTTTTTAGAACCAATTGATAAATCTAAACTTAACAACTGCTAATGCCTTCAAGCTTCATGGAGTTTAGGGAAAAGAGTAATAGTTTGCACTGCTACTAGGCTGTTGCTTTTGTGACTCCACATCAAGAATAAAAAAAGAAAAACAAGACAGAATTTTACTTCAAAATAATTAGTATCAGATAATTGGTAATTTTATTTTTAAAACTCTGTCAGTGCAAGCATGTAGACTTTCCAACTATTTACGTTTGCAGTCTGGAGCAAAGGTTTATGCTATAAATCAGCCTAAGGACACACTACAGCAGTACTATGGCTTTGACAAGGCTTCAAAGAGGAAAAAGTACAGAAAAGAAACAGCCAAAATTAGTTCTTGTACTACAAGCAAAAAAAACAAAGTGACTTTCTCAGTGACTTCCTTACAGGATAAGGAGCACTTCTCAAATGGTATCAGAAGAAAACAGCTGTGACAAATAACCAGTTTTCTTCATCTCATATCTATAAAACAGTTTACAGAGTTTTTCTTCCCACAGCAGATTACAAACTCAACACAAAACTAATTTAGATTTTCCCATTAGGAAAAGGGAACCAGTTTCATCCAAGTCTTACAGGAAACATGGAAGTGTTTCAAATTCAACAAGTGAGTTTCTGACCAAACCAGTATTTGCTACAATTAGCTCATTAGTTGTAATTCTTACAGTAAGAGGCTATCTATCCATCCAGGGCAGCCTACACTCACTCGAGTGCTCATTTATTTTCCTCTAACATCACAGCGATTGCAATCAGGAAAATTCCTCTTACACCCACTGCAAACATCCCCTCAGTTCACAATTAGCATAATACTAACATTAATGAACAGCACTGAACATCTTTTTAGACATATTCCATTATGTACAAGAAGGAACAACCCAACCAGTAAATCTGGCACATTTTTCCATTTTTTTTGCTTTTTCCCTTCCCTCCTGAAGAACTCTGATCAGCACCTGTGTGCCAACACTGAAGCCACCGTGTACTTCAACAGCCTACTCTTCTGAAGCAAAGTCATTCTGGCAAGACTGAAGAACCAAAATATCAATCTGTTTTGGCACAAAATTAAGCGGGCACAGAATACTCCACCTTCCTTATAAAGCTCAATATTACAAGGCTAAGTATCCAGTTATATTTTTAAAGAGAACAGTAAGGGCTTGCTTAAAACAGTGTTCCTCCCTCCCTTTATAAACCTAGTCAAGAGATACAATTCTAACACTCGTAGCTGGCTATTCCCTTCTCCTGTCCTGGCTCTGAGAAGCAGAAAGAAGGTATTAAGACATATTTGTGGCTGCCCTGATGCACCTACCTGATATAGGGATCCCTCCCAGACCTGTGCTGTGCTGTGGTGGGAGATTCAAGTCCAAGAAATTACTATTTGAGGTGGGATTTGCTGTGTGGTTCAAGTGCATGATGCTATTGCGTGGGAAGGCCATCCAAGGATAGCGAGCTGCTTGGCCTGGAAAACTGAAGGAGTTGTAAACTGCTCGGTGCTGTTGAAACTGCGGGAACCTCTGTGGCATGACTGGAAAGGTGCTACTGAGAGAGTTGGCATTTGCGGGAGCAGCAGGATGCAGAAATCCAGAGCCTGGCCCTTTGGCAGCTGTAGTGTGTGGGGTGGGGTTCTGAAGAGATGTGGGCGAGAGGGAAGGTTGGTCTTGGACTGACAGTTCCTTCTCAATCAGGTCTGCTAAGGCTTTGCGGGTGATGTCAAAGGGGTCAAACCCTAAGTCGTCCTCTTGCTGTTTGGAGGAACCAAACCCAAAAGCTGCTTGCCAGTCTGTAGAGGAGGACACTGGTATAGTTTCTGTTGGAGAACAACAAGATGGAGAATTAGCAATTAATTATCCGTACAAAAACTTCCACCCAGATGGAATTAAGTCTGTTACCAGTTAACTTTCATGTAACGCTTCTTTACACATTCCCCAAAGGAGCACCCTATTCATCAGCTAAGATCTCCATTTTCACGGATCAAGCTACGCAAAGTGTTAGTATCTTTGTTACAGAATTTGTCAGAGCCTAGATGACTGACTCCCTTTGCCAATGTAGTATTTTCAGTAATAGCTGAGTGCAGAAAGAAATCAGTGCACACTTGTTTGAAGCTGTTCTAATACCCATGTTCCTTAACTGAAGTGTAAGCAGAAATTCCTAGTTTTAAAGTTACTATTCTCTTAATTACTTTGCTTTCAGTATTAATGCTATGCTTCTGCTCTGCAAAAAGGTAGGGGGGAAAGATGATACCTCTTAGAAATATTTGTAAGTAGTGATAAAAATGTATTTCAGTGAAGAAAAACAAACTGGTGTGAAGTCTACACCTTGATAAATGAAGAAAGTAACATCTTGCAATGCAGTTTCTAAGTGTTTTGACACAGAATAGCAAAAATGAGTTTCAGGAGCTTTATAGTTTTAATGTGTAATTTGTTTCATTATACTGTTCTACGTTATTTTGTTTAGGCTCAATGGATGCTGGCTGTAACTTCACAGTAATTTTCTTCACAACCAGGCTAGAGAAAATTGAGGTCTACAAGGAGCTGTCACTTACAACACTTACTCCCTCTGCTGGTAGGGAACCTTGCTAATATTATGCTCAGAGAAGCCTCTCTCGCAGAGCAAATCTGCAGTTCCATTTTAGCATATTACCACAGATTTCAGAATTAAAAGTGCTGCTGGACAAAAATATTCTTCATATTCTGTTTTAAACAGCAATAACACATGTGATACTAATTATAAAATAAACAGAATCTCTACCATCTGGAGGTTGTCTCTCACTTAATCCTCACAAAATCAACATGTATGTACCTCAAAGCAGCAGGTAATTTCCTAATTAATGAATATTATTTACAAATGGGATTATCATATCCAGAATAGCATCAAAAGATTAACCACTAAGAGCAACTGTATCCCAAAGTATAACTAAATTCTCTTTATCATCTGTATCATTTCACTTAATTTTCTAGCGTGTCTCAGATGGATGATATGTGAGCTCCTAAATACTGTTAACATTCCCAACAGTATATATGTGCAACTTGTAACAGTTTTCATATGAAGTGATTTCATAGCAAAATCATTAGAGAAGTGGATGTATCCAACTTACAGTTGCTGCAATTAACTATTTCCACCCTTTCTCTCAAAGATAAACATCAGTCAACTTCATATAAATATGCAGTATGATAAGAAATGTTAAATAGCAATGCACTATTTCTGATGTTGGAATTATAGAAGAGATTACACCAACATATCCTGACATGATGTATTTTCTTCATTCCCAACAGAAACCTGAAATTCTAATATTAAGCATACTTGCTACTTGTCCTATTATTTAGGAAGGCACTTAGCAAAGAAAAAAAAGAACTCTTAAAAAAAATACTAGAAAGTTAGAAGAGACGCTCTTATAGAATAGTCTTAAAAGACTGAAATCTAGACAGTTGGAAAACAGTAGTTTTTTTGTTTTTGTTTTTTTTTTAAAAAAAGAAGAAACCCTTACGTCAGTGCAATTCATCTATAGCTTTTGTGAAGTTGGGGGGGGGGGAATAATAAAACCTGGACTTTTTGGTGTCACAATTTTGGACATCAGTTACAAGAGCAAGCAACACCAGCAAGGTAACCAAAGCTCCTTACCTGATGTGAAGAGGCTCTGTGGTTCTGGTGCTGTGGGCCAGTCATTGGAAGTCTGTGGAGAGCTGGGGAACGGAGGGAGCCCACTGGGGATGGGGTTGGGGTGCCGAAAGTTGTCAGAGAAGAGCGACTGTGATTCTGTTACAGCCCCTTCGAATGGGGACCGTGCACTGTGATTAGATGAACTGATGGGTATGACTGGATTGGGTTTTGATAAACCGGGTGGTGGTGAAGGTGTGTCACTGTTTGTCATCTGCAGGCAAAGCAAAGAGAAAGGACATTGTATTGACTATATTCAAAGTAGGGTTTGCTACTACACTTGAGACTTCCTCAAAACTTTCGGCTGTCATTAGTTTAACTAATACATACAATGTTTAACATCGAATCAACTAGAGGCAGCATTTTGCAACTTTGTCCAAAATCATAATTTTCTTCTAAAAGTAACCGCTTCTCAAAGCACAAGCGTCATCAGGCCCTTAGCCAAACTCAGTTTGTGCTTTCATAGCCTTTATCTTTGTCTTACCTGCTGAGAGCTGTCACCATTTCCTATACTGAGGGAATCGGAAGGTTTGTCGATAGGGCTAGAAAAGCAGGAGGGGAAAAAAGTCAGTAATATACTCCAGTATATGAAGTGAACAATTGCTTTTCAGTGATACAAATATCTCGAAATAAAAACAAAATTAACTTTCCAGACTTAAAAAGGAAAAAAGCACACTTGTGACATTGCTTTCAATCCTGAGCACTCCACCCGTTTGCCATATATTGCATCTTCACCCCCCTACTCTCCTCTCCATTCTGCTTGTTGACTGCCCTGTTAAGGAACGAAAGGAAAGTTTTAAACACCTTCCAAGTTACTGTGCCATTTCAAAAGACAGGATTATTGTCCTATGGCAGCACTCTATTTTGTAGTTAGCTCCATCTGTTCTGGAAGAAAATTTGGAAACAGCTATGTTTCCCCATATCTAAATTCTTAATTCCCACACACATCCTAAATAAATCTGAGGAGAAATAAGAGATTAAAATTGACCTAACCAGTCTATCCTGGTAGTAAGTTTCCCATCAGCCTTTAAGCTTTAACTAGCAGAAATTAGTTCGAAAGTATAGAACAGATTTTGTTCTGTCAATGACAAAGGAGGGAAAAAACAGAGGAAAAGACAAGGTATTTAAAAAAACAAAGGAAACAGGAAAAAAAGAGCAAAAAAAAAAAAAAAAGAGAAAACCACTTCAGAAAACTGTTTGCTGTTCAGTTGGAATGCACACCTCAGGGTTCAAGATTGACAGTCATTTATGAGCAGCCTTCATTCTGCTACATTTTCTACTACTCAACATTGCTAGCTTCAGTTCAGATGAAAACCACTGCTTTATAACCTACAGTTGCTTTCACCTTATCTACTCATAAGAAGCACTATGCAAAAGTATCGGGCTGCACAGCCCAAAAGCCAAATCCTTTTAAAGGCAAGTTAGAATTATTAATTAAATGTCAAAACTATAAATTAAATATCAAAACATGACACAAGTCAAATTACAGGCATGTTTTGTTAGTACAAAACAGCTTTTATTTATTTATTTTTTTAAACTAAGTGCAGACTTTGGAACCTACCAACACTTTGTTTTCAAACACCCCCTAAAGTCTGCAGAGAGCCACTATCACGGTTCAAAATTTGAAAGATTCCTCCTCCCCTCCATATTTGTTCTTCACAGCCCATAATAGTTAGAATCCAAACACGGAATTAACTCTTCTTTGCAAGCAAGCACTACTCCAGAACACCCAGCTACTTTCTATTCAGTGGCTCAATGGCCCAACAAGGTTATTCCACTTCGAACAATCTGCTGCACGTTAATAGTTTCCAAACACCTACAAAGAATTTTGTTGTTGACTCCTCACTAAACAATCATTCCCCCCAGGAAAAGAAGCAACTGAAACATCAGCTCTACAAGACCACTGACAGAAGGACACAGCCTCAGACTGTACTAGTGACAGACAATCCCTATTATACTTGAACTTGCTTAAGAACCCTTCGATTATCAAATGGGCTACCAACCCTCCAGAACGAGCAGGATTTATTATCCATGGGTTACAGCATTTTCACATAAGCTTAGTATTTTTTTTTCTCATAAAAGAGAAAAAGAAAGCTACATGCCAATATTGAGATGCAACTATAGCATCTCTGATGATGACTTGGTGGGACTGCTATTGAGTCTAAAAGGGAGACACGACTTCCAACAGCATTCTTCATTGCAATACCAGTACATTGGTTCAATATTGATTTAGAATGAAGATCAGCAACACCACTTTCTGGAATACTGCAGTTTACCTTGGTATTTTCCCATCCAACATCTGAATGAGCCCAACAGATACACCTAAGGGGTCCAAGAGAAATGAATAATATGACTGCAGACCACCATTAAAACTGCCAGTGATGCTTACGATGGAAGAGAACACCAATTCTACGCAAGGAGGGCACCCCAAGAGGGCAAAAAAAAGCTGGTTAGCAATAAGGAAGTTACTGCAAGCAGATGAATTGCCTCCTCTACACAAACGGGTCTCAGTTGATCTGCTGCCCTATTCTTCCTGCTCTGAGTGGTACTCGGGGAAACTCCTTACCTCTGCAGTTGCGTTTCTAGAAAACACTGCTGTGAAGAGATGACAAACATTCAGCCTAGCATTTAGCTTCTTGCTCTTGAGGCTTTTCCAAGTGACAAGCCTACTGGAACATAGCAACTAGTGTATTATTTTAGTGGGAAGTTCCATATAGAAATGAAGGATTTAGTTCTGGCTTAGATCATGCCCTGTTGTGGGCAGCTGTATAAATTTGACAGAGTGGTGATTCAATTCCCCTCAGCCCTTACCTGTACCATCACTTACTAATTTATTGTTAGGGTATTCCTGCCCAATTTGCCAATCAGGTTTTTCTTTTTGACATGGGCTAGATTAAAGCCCAGGATTTTCATTGATCTGATCAGGATTTGAATCCAGCTCTCCAACCAGAGAAGCTGGAGAATCATTCCCTCCACACCAATCAGTGAGAGAGAACGCGAGCTATCTGAAGTATAAAAGGCAGCACAATTACCCGAAATCTGAGTCTGCACCATCTGGAGTCATGTGTTCTGGGTCTGTGCCATTTTCTAATATGGGAGGCGTTTTCCTGTGTTCCATTGTAAAACCGTTGGCTGATCTACTTGAACTCTGTAATGATGGCCAGGCATCTTTGTTATTACTGTTGGGTCTGGAAAAAGGCAAGAGTAAAAAAAGAAGAGTTCAAGTTATGAAGAAAGTGTTTTTAAAAATTGTAAGCACCCAGGAAATGAATCCGTGTGCCAGACAATCCCTAAGGACAGATTTATATGGATATTGTTTCTCAGATTTTAAGTGGTGGTGATTGAAAAAACAAATCGGGGAGGTGGGGAGGAACCAAAGGGGAGAGAAAAGACTGGGCAGAACTCCGTTTTCTTCACTGAATACGTCACTGCACTGCCAACACTAAGGTCCACACTTGTCCAATTAGAAAAACCCACCAACAGTTTGTTTCAGGTATCAAAACCTATGTGCATATATATGTGTGTGTGTGTGTGTGTGTGTGTGTAGCATCTAAAATTATGGGCTTTATCCCAGAAAGTGTCTTGAAGTTTCATCAACCTTGAACTAAACCTCCCATTTATTGAGTACTTTTATATTCCAGGCTGTCTCAGGCCTTGCCAACAGATTTTCTGCCTGTACAGGAGTCCACAGCATCACCGGACCATGACACCAGCCTGACCAGGATACTGTTCATTCAAGCTACCGCTCATTTCACTTTTAGCTTACAACATAATTACTTGTCTTATAATGAAATAAGGCAAAGGTTTGTTTCACAGAGCACATTTGATCTGCAGGAGAAGCTCAAGAAAGGACTCAAAGCTGAA
>NW_010580239.1:286336-299278 GCF_000705375.1 Tinamus guttatus
AGCAGGAATATACCCTCAAACATGCCTGTGCACTATGCACGTGCACTTAACTTGAAATGGTGAGGGAAATATGGAAAAATGAGCTGCAGAAATGCTGTCACTATCTGAGATATATACATACATATATATATGTATAATATATACCTGAACACACATACACACACACAGGGACTATTCCTGCTAGAGCAGGGTACTTTTTCTGAAAATCTGGCTGAAGTCCTCAGAAACAACAGATAATCTACAAAAAAAATGTAAGAGATACAGATATTTCTCCCTCATTTTAGAACGACCTATCAAAACTGAATTGCAATCTACTTGTATAACATTTGTGATAGCATTGGGGAGGAAGGGGTGGGGACTACGTGCTCCATGGATAGACCACATGTGAATATCTTCTATTACAGCATAGCATGGATGCAAAATGGACATATTTGAGATTTAAGTTTGAAAGCTGCATAGCGCTCTCTATACAGATAAACAAATTCAGACTGAAAAGACAGTTCTTCAGACTGCACCATCCTTAAGGCAGTTAAGCTATAAATTTACTTGCTTCCTTACTCTAAATAAGAATTTTGCAAATGCTATGACTAAGAAAAACAAAACAAGAGCAAGCAAACACACACCACCACATTACTTGACAACAGTATTATGCTTTGTTATAGTTATCCACAATGTTGTAATTGAAATTTTTTCTATACTTTTTACAGGCTAAAAACATTATTAAAATTTAGACGTGTGCTCACACCACCAGTAGCAAGGCAGGAAAATGATCATATTCATAAAACCACCAAGAAAATCTAGATTTGCCTTACTTTTTCCACTGAAATTCAAAGTAACAAATGCTACCTTGCATCCCTATGAGAAAAGGCACATTGTAGGTTATTTGAATTCTTGGTTAAGAGCTTGCCTCCACCCATTTAAGCACTCCAACACTTTTGTAAGTAAGTTTTGTAAGTAAGTAATGTAAGTTTTCATTGTAGTGCTTTTAAAGGCTGCCAAGTAGTCCACCAACTACCAACTTCTCATACCCAATTTGTTAAGCATCTTTTGCAACTCAAAATTCATTTTTGCCACAACAGTCAAAGGCAGAACACATTATACAAATTCCAGAATAAGCTATATACAGCAAAATATCTATGTGCTACAGTTCACACATTTTCCATTATTTACACCCACCTGCATTTCTTCTTTTGTGAAACTGGCTGCTTCATCTCCCAGCTCATGTAGATACATGCAGTCTGGCTTTGGACACTGCATATTCTTTAGAAAATAACTGCAGTATTTTGTTGTACCTAATGATGCCTGAAGAATAGAAAAGAAAAAAAAACAGTTGAATAAAGTTCAGCAAGAGTCCTATTTACAGTACAAGGAAATAAGAAACATACTTCTAAAAATAGTTTCTTCCTCAAAACCAGAGTTTCATCAAAATTATTTTTTGATCAAACTAGAACTTGTTTACAAAAAAACACATTACCTAAGTAAATTTTAATTATATTCACATCTAAATAAATTCCAAAAGAGATGCTTAGTTAATATTTGCATTCCTATTCACAAGGAACTGAATAACAAAGGCTGTAATGATTAATTTGTATTACATTAGTCCATTTAAAATTTGGTATCAAGGACATTAGATTTTTTAATAGCCACCATTTTGGCTAAGTCAACATGCACACTTGTTTACATAGGCACCAAAATGTAATACTTAATTCTCCCATGGAGTCTTTGAGAGGTTTTGTTTGTTTTTGTCTGGTTTTTTTTGTTTTGTTTTTTTAAAGTCCTGTAAGATCCCAGCATGGATTTTAAAATGGTCAAGTAGAAAACAGGTCTCATTGTTTTTACAGAGATATTAGTATTAGAGTGCAAAACAAGTGAAAGCTTAGTGCAGGGGGTAGGAGAGAGGGAAGTCAGTCCAATAACAAGGAAGTGAAGCACATTTATGAGGGAAGGAAAAAAAAAAAAAAAAAGCACCAACATCCAACAGCAAAACAGATTTGTTACCATAGTTAACTTTAAACCTCTCCATAATAAACCTGGGCTTTATTTCTGGAACTGCCTATTTCTATTAATATGAATGAAGACGGGATGCCTATGACAGTGACAGATTTACCACCACAGGAATTGTTTGGGAGCACAGTTCACAGGACATTAACATACTAGAAAGTTTGAATGAGGAGAAACCTAAGGCTCATGTAATGCCACCAAGATTACTGCAGAAGTATATTCCTCCTTAATAACACTCCATGTCTTTGGATTGTAGAAGTGTTCTGCAAAAGCAAGTATCAGGTTTTCACACCATGGTTCTAAGCTACACAGCAAAAGATTCATGTGGCAAAGTGAAGGGAGGCATTTCTTCTGCTCAGCTACTGCTTTTAAGATGTTATTAGCCAAACCCCTATCAGCTGAGAGCTCACTAAATTTCAACAGCATGATTAATACTTGGAAAATAGGTCAAAAATCAGTAACTCACTTAACTGGACATTTTTGTTCACAAGCACAAACCTATCTACAGAAATAAAATCTTAAAATACACATTGATATTAGTGTGCTAAAACATATGGATGAGAATGTAAAAATATTATCACCTTAAGTGTTCTGCCGTCTACCACCACGTTATTGACACACTGTATGGCTCTGAGAGCATCTTCTGACCGAATGTAGGTTACATATGCACTGGCACTTGGACCCTAGAAAGAAAACATACCTTTGTTTTTTTTTTTCCCTCTGGAAAGACGAAATATTTGTATGGCAACTTGTTTTCTAAACTGCTATATTCAGACATTATTAAAAGGGAAGTGACAAAAACATTAAACTCAAATTTAGGTGTGTAGTTGTACCTTAAAATGGGAAACAGCAAATAAATAGCATACTGCTGCTTGTTTGAAGGTCTTACCTGTCGCCTGCTTTTTAAACTTTTCTATTTGCTCTCTGTATCTTGCAGCCAAACTTTGAGAGTCTGATAGGCAATGGCCCCGTTACTGACTGAAATCCGAGTTCTACAATATTGTACATTCTCTTTTTACTCCTTTAACCTACTGCTTACTCAGAAATAGGGAGCCCATATACACTCCAAACCATCTTTTTCTTAAAAAGGATAAAATCACAAGAGCTTTTACAGACTTACCTGTGACCCTGCATATGATGTGCTGTTATTAATGACAACTTTGTGTATTTTGCCAAACTTTCCAAAATATTCCGGTCGTTTCAAAACCTATAAGAAAAGAGAAGTGAAGCAGTTTATCAGAAGATTAACTTTAATAGATTTGTCATTGTTCTAGGTAACTATGCCACCAGGATGTCCAATAAAAACAGGTCTTTTCAAATAAGGAAAGCATGTACACTTGTTCCCCAATGAAAGAGATTGTCATTTAAAACATGAATTTATGTTCCAACTGCAATAAAGAACCAGAATGAGGCATATTCCACAGTATATGTTGAATTTAAGTTTCTTAAGTACAGGAAGACAAAGCACAAGACTTCCAAGGGTCAAGAAAAGAGACTTTAGAATCAGCACTGCACTGCAATGAATGAATGGATATCAAATCCCCCAAGGGAAAAAACAAAACACACATGTCATTGCATCAGTTAGTGGTAACACCACTTAGCGATCCCATGAAAAGCAGAAACATCTGCAGCACATTAAGCACCTTTGTTGAACAATGCCTACATGTATGACAGCAAACTTGAGCACGTGCCTTATACATAGTACTAAAAGCTGGTATTTCTCTATTCCTTGCTGAAAGGTTGTGCAGAAGTACCAGCTATTAAGACTGAAGGTAGATAAGCAAAGGGTATTTCTAGTCCTGAGCAATAATCAGAGAGAAAAAAAAGAAGCCTCCAGCTTGCTTCCCCAGCCTCGACTTCACATCACAACTGGATAACACAGTTGAATCTCATCTAATCAGCTTTTCTCCCTCCTCAAGGAAGCAGCCCTATCTGCACAATCTAACAACACTAATCATATTTGGAAAGTTTTGTAAGACTACAGGGCATGTTTTCAGTCTCTGTAGAGCCTTCTGAGCACCCTTCTATCGATCTCTGCCTTTCTGAAAGGCAGAGTGCCCATCTTCAGGCACCTACTCAAAGATGACTGACAATACTCAGTAATAACTAGCACCAAGCCAGGGCTGACAGCTGCTCACAAACACAGAGCTGATTAATTTGTTGCTAAATTCTTACAGAAATTGAAGTGTTATGATTGAAGTGTTATCAGTTTAAGGTTGATTTTTCTATTCCCTCCACATACTCTTTCTTTTTCCTTCCCCTACACAAAAGCAGCTTTTACATTTGCTCTTTTCCCATCTACCAAAATGCCACCCATACTCAGCTTAGGGAAATAGCCACTTTTGAGATGCTTCCAGACAATTTTAGACTAACATGATGAACTTAACCTGACTTGCCCAGTTGATCACTCCTTCCATGTTCTTGCTGAAGGTACTCTTACTAGCATTAAATCCATTAGCTATCTGCAGTTGACTTTTTGATGATGGAAGTAGAGAGAACATCTTAAGCAATTTTATCAAAATAAAAACTTTTTTGATGAGGCAGGTCATCGAGCCAATCCTCTCAGGTGTCCCCTGATTTTTTTTTTCTCTGTCAAGTTACATTACTGTTATGCTCATTCCTAGTTACACTTCATTTTCTGTCTTGGCTTTTTCCTTTTGTCTTTACAGGTTTGTACTACACTTTCATATTTGTTCTTTATAATCTGACCTAGCTCTCATTTTAGAACAGCTGTGACACAGCTGTGTAGAGTCAGCACAGGCAAATGCCTAAAATCCTTAACTCATTTTAGGTCAAAAAGAAGCCATCTTTAACTAACACTAAGAACAATTTCTTTAAAGACAGAGCAGTTGTGCTCTCAAAAACAAAACACCATCTGCCAAGCCTATTTTAGAGGAGGAAGAGGAAGCAGACCCCAGCATCAGGAAGGTTTTAGAAGGCTCCCATTCAATAGATGCAACTAGGGGCACAAGGATGTTCCCATGGTTGCCTGTCAAAGTCAAGAGCAAGATGTGCAAGTATGAAGTGCTCACCTCTGGATCTGCTAGGCGCTGAGATAGCCCTACCACAAAGACAAGGTTCTTCTGTACAACCCGTACACTGGCCAAGTGTTTGCGGTTCTCTGATATCTTCTGTTTCCTCTCGTTTTGTTTCTGTTTCTTTTCATTTTTTATCCTTTGCAGCTCCTCCTGGGAGAGTGGTTTGTACACTGCTGGATCTTCTGGGTATGGCTAAATACAATAAACATCATTAAAAACAACCCAATTAAGAAACAATATGCCTAAAAAACATGAATCCTGCTGTTCTAACACAACCTTCCATGCTATGTTATCCTCTTATAATTGTTATGGTTAGCCACGTTTATAAAAGTAATATACTCAGTCTTGAGGGTGGGAAGGAGGAGGCATCTTGTGTAATTTTCATAGAATTCTCTTACTTGCCAATTTAATACTGAAGCTACCAAGATCTGCATTCTGCTGCCTAGTCTGTTAACGCTAAGAACAAAAACAACTTGAGAGTCAATAAAACCTATTGAGATTTTATTAACAAAGCAGAGTAAGCAAGGTAAAAGGCAAGGCCCTGCATACTCACGTTGTCCAATACAGATGTAAATAATTCAAGTGTAGTAAAAAAAAAAAAAAAAAAGAACAAAAAATACACAAAAGAAAACATGGAATAAGGGTAGTAGTGGAAAAATATATATATATCAAAATACAACTGCAATCAGGGACCTAAAGTCAAGACATCACCATTATACGGCTCGGTCTCCACATCATTAACTTCTCCCAGTGAAGAGCATTCACATCATTAACTTCTCCCAGTGAAGAGAGAGGTTCCAATCCAGTTATTTCATTGCATTATATCTATATTCTCGCCATGTTTGTGTATTGGTTTGTAGCTTGTAGCTTTCTGGAACAAAGTTATATTTTCAACCTCAAGATCATCATCTACAGATAGCTCCTCCAAAACAGACACAACACTTATGCTTTTTAATCTCAAGAGGAAGTAGCAAAAACAAAACAACATCCTCAGAGTTACCTATCAAGACTGTTCTAGTCATCTGGAAGATGCATCCATTGAGTAAAAGGCAGTTTCAGTCTTGTAAACTGTAGCACATATTACTCCTCAAAGCAGTCCTATATTCCTTACCTTTCCCACTTTTTCCATATTGAAAAGTTAGGTTTCATGCTTCTAAATAAAGCAATACTAAGCACAGAAGAAGATATATAAAGATATATAAAAATAATTATTTCTAAACCAAGTTGAGTTCTGAGTGTAATATTTAGTTCCAAGTTAGAGGAGTGTAAGAGATGGGCATTAATGCAAGGAATTTAGGTAAGTTCTTCCCCTGAACTACCATAATCAAAGAGCTTAGGGTATAGATCCAGAAATAAATTTAATTTCCCCCCCTACTGCCCACTGTTAATAGTAACACACAAAATTAATCATACTACATGGCTTGACCTGGGGAAATCTACAGGAGCAGATTAAGGGAAGGCTAGGTTAAAAGCATCGATTTCTCAACTGCATGGTGCAATTGGAAGGGCCATCAAGCACTTCACCCTGATAACGTTCTGAGAACGTCCTCAAAGATAAATTTTAGCATTAGAAGACAGAAGAGTTTATAGTCCAGCATCTTGATGCTGCACTTGAGACACCTTCTGGAAATATGCTGCACTTGACTCCAGTAGATGGTGTCTAATGTTTCAACACAGAGTTCTACGAAACACATGAAATGTTTTTATTAGCACTTAGGAGTGTAAGCTCCTAAGATATCTAGGCATTAGCCAAAGGCACACATAAACCTTTCCCATGAAAATACAACATGGATTCAAGTTACCCTTAAAAACCAAACGTTTATCAAAAAGTTATGTTACTGAGCAGATTTCACTTGATGTATTGGAAGAACAGCAACACTCCGCATTAGTAAGGTCATTTAAAATTAGAGACATCCATTATTTTGAGTTTTGTTGCAACAAATGCACCCCAAGAGGACTTTAGAGAAAAGCAGCAAAATAATTCTAGAAGGCATTTCATTTACGTAAAGACCTTATCAAAGTCTGTGCAAGTCAAACACATAGCATACAGGATGCTGTTTTGTTCTAAGGGGGAGAGACTGCACCAGCAAAGAGAAAATTTGTTCTGTGATCACGGTCAACCACAGTTCAGCTAGGAATGGGAAAAGAAGGGCACCTGCACAAGGTAGATGCAGTTCCAAAAATAAAATGGTTTGCTCTACACAAAGTGTGGCAGTATCTTCCCCACAAGCCATCTTTTTACAAACACAGTACCTCCTTCAAACCACATACTATAGAAGTCAAAGCCCTCAAGCATCCTGTTCACTGCTACTGCACAAGAAATGAATAAATTGGTGGCTTGGTAAGGCCTCTGGAGATCCAACAGAGTCTCAAAGTTCACCTGCTTCTTTCTTGCCAGATATAACCACATTTGGAGCATATTCTTGAGTGAGAAGCAGGTTAAAGAGCATGTTCCTCCTCTGCACAGCAATTTGCTGCTGGATGTCCTGAATATTGGTTGGGAAGCATTCTTAGTTAACTGAGGTAAAAGGTCAAGCAAACCATTTTGCTCTCCACAATAGAACTAGTAGTTTGTACAGCAGAGTATGGAGGCTGCTCGGAGGAACAGGACTAACAGCAACAGTAACTTCAGAATTAGGGGAAGAAAAAGAGCTTATATGAGACCATCTGAATAAAGATTTCAATAACTAAGCAGCAGCAGCAACTGATTTGCCGCCCTAAATAACAGTATGTATTTGGGCAGCATGATGATCATAAGTTTTCAGTGGATACTGCAGAGGTATATTATGTATGAAATGTTTCATGCACGTATTTTACTTATGACCAGTGCTTCTAAGGAATATGGACAGTTGGGTATCTTGACATGCAAGAGCTACAGAAGAACCTACGCATGTTTTCTCACTCTCAGGCATAAATCAGAACATCAATTCTTAGACAATTCTCCCATTTGATAGTATGAGGTAACAAGACAGCTTGTGTGTTTAAAAGGGGAGAAAGGCTGGTAAAAGCAGAGCACCAGAACCTGTTCCTTTTGAATGCAGCTCTAAAGGCATTCTACAGATATACAGAGTGACTGCTTCCCAGCGATGAAGCTCCACAGCTCAGAGGACGGCTCGGCTACAGGCAGAGCACTCGCCAAAAGCAGGGGGAATGGGGCGCGGGAAGCCAGGCGCCCAGGCACAGTGACTTGTTGGTGTCTCTCAGTATCACACCATCCTCTCGGCTCTGTCCAACAACACTATGAAAAAGTGAGAAGGCAGCTATCAAACTCACAAGTCTTGAACAGCAAAAGCGGCCAGACTTCAAAGACGTACCATTAGAGATGACAACCCTAGGCACACCTAAGACAAGCACGAATTCTATTTTGTATGGGGTAAAACAAGGGACTAGATGTTCCTGACAGCTAACAAGCAAAACAAAAAGCAATTAAAGTTACTATCACAGATGCCTTAGCTAGTAGAGAATTTGAAATGCAGGAAGAGTAGCCAGGTTAAATGTTGACTTAGATATTTTCAGGTGTAGAAGGTAGAGATGCCAACACCTCTGATTCACTGACTAAATTCAGCAGACATTCCTCCTGAGTTATAAATCCTCTTCAGCAAAAACCATGAAAAGCACCTGAACAAGAAGTGTCAACATGCAAAAATGACCAGACTTAAGTTCACACTAACTGCAAGTTGCTGATAGTCTCCTAAGTACTTCATCAAAAAAAAAAAAAAAAAATAAAATAAAAAGAATATCTCTTCCGCAGTCTTGTTTCTTTAATCAGAGGTGGCCCTTGGTGATTTCTTAGTCTTCCTGACTAAGTTTTTTTTGTATCATATAAAGTTTCTCTGTTCTTCTTCTCCTCTCCAGACTTTCCCTCCCACATTTTCCCAATTGTTGAAAGTAGAGCTGGGTTTTATCTGGATGGGGTCACATTCCTTCCACATAATGGATGTACCAACATTTTCCAGTTGTTTCTTTGCTACCAAATACGTTCTGAAATGAAAAAAAAAACACAAAAAGTTAAGGTTTATGTATAGTGTGCACCACACTTGTTATATCAAGAATCAAAAGTAGTGATATCCTATATATTTCTGAATATCAATTGTTTTACCAAGCAGACCAGTTTCCTCCAGTGCTTTTAATCCTACTGCTGACATTTGAGGATTGTACACTTAAAACAGGTATTACCTTCACATGGAGACAGGAGGAGTGTGCCCAAGAGGGGAATACAGATTTATGACCAAGAAACTAATAGATTTACTATTTTTAGCCACCTCCAACAGCAGGTTGCATCCTTACATCAAGGAATTGGAAAATATGACAAAAGCCATACCCCAAGAACAGCACAGCAAACAGTGAATCAAATTATATATTTTGGTGGAAGGACAAAGCAATAAAGAAATGGGAAGGAGTCGGACTAATCTTCTCTTTCCACCATCCCCTTACTATTGGAACTATTCCATTTGGAATAGTTAGAAGTGGCAGCAACTGGCATTAAGATCTGGTATCCATGCTATATCAAAGCAACCTAGGTGACACACACCATTATAACATACACTACCTTGGCAGCTGGATTTTAAAGAGGCAAAAACGTCATTGCATTTATATAGCTTTACAACTGGAAATCAGTGAGTCTACTGATAGTAAAGCTGCCTTTGGCTACTAAAATATATACATATATATTTATTTCCTCTCACATAGTAAGACCTATCCAACCTATGGCAAAAATCCATCCTTAAGAATTCCCAGTCAATCTGTTTTAGCATGTACTTTTCTGAGCTCTCCCCTCTAACCCTTTCAGCACAGAACCCTGGATACAAAAGCTCTTGATTGTACCTCTCCACAGACTAGTGGTGAAAACATTAGAGAACCTGCATTACACTGTGTCCTTAGCCCAGTCAGCAGTTTTCTATCAGTTGTGCAAAATATGCAGAAGCAAAATGAACTGTTCCTATACATATATTGCAGTGGAGTTAACTAGAGCACCTTGCATTGGCATACATGTTAAAAACATGATATATATGTTGAGGACACAGCAACCATTATGAAGTCGGCTGCAAAAATTTTACTGTTTGGACATTTTCTGCATTTCAGTATTTTAAGTGATCAACACCAAGAAACAATTGTTGTATGAATTAGAGAAATCACTTAAGACACACAGATAGAGAGAGACACACTCCACAAAGACACATACCTTGTTTAGAGGTCCAGAGGGTCCAGCACACTTCAAAAGGTGGCATCATCACAGACTCCAGATTGCACAGTTCATGGCAGCAGTGAAGAAATGATTTATTGCCAGGATCTCAACAGGATTTTCAGTCTACAGCATCCATCTCTGTACCACAGAAGTAATAGTGTCCTCACTCTCCACAGACCTTCTACAATCCAGCGATACAGCTGCAGCTCTGCTTAAGACCATCTTGTAGTCCGTGGATGAAGAAAGTATCAAAGGCATGATCCTGATCCATGGTGGAAAAGGTCTCCCGGCATGGTTGGCACTTCATTCTCGTTACAGTGCACCTTCACTCATTCTGCCTTTTCTCCCAGAACTGCTTTGCCTGAGCAAACTGTATCCAGGGTAGCAAAAGACTTGCACACGAAGGTGTACACGAGATTATTCCACATTACAGGGCCCAGCGGTGGCAGCGTCCATATTTCAAAGAATCCACAGATGCCCAGAGACAGTGAACAGCATACTGCTTCTGTGATTTTGCAGATATATTCCAATAACTTCCAAATATGAACAGGCATAGAAGAACCATGTAATTGGTGGCAAAAAGTAGTACAGTAGATCCAGGTATGTGAAGCAACTTAGGCTAGGAAACTCCACAAATCTTGTATTTGTACCAGCAGGATGGAAGCGTGCTTGTACTATGAACATTATTACACAACATTTGCCCTCTACAGCAGATATCGCATGTGGCAACTCAACTGGTTGATGACAGATGGATCTTCTTTGTAGAACATAAAGCTCAAATACTGGAGCAAATCTGTGCAGTTTGTTAACAAAGTGTATGTTGCTGTGGAACAGTCTTCAAGCTTGCAAAGTCATCCAAACACAGGTTAGCCGTGATAGCTCTAGTGTAGCCAAAGCCCAAGAGAACAGGAAGAAATAAGACTGGAAGTGCTTCTAGAAAGCTGGGGCAGTGAATGCTAATAGTCAGATCAAATAGGACTACTCAGGGCCTCAAAAAGGAGCTAGAATCGATGTAATATGAGATAGGGAGCCAAAGGCATAGATTGAGAGGATCACAGTTGAACAGCAGGAGAAAGAGGGGACAAAGGTAGCTAGGATTACAAAAAGAGAATGGCAAGGACCAATCATATTGGGAGAGAAAGATATATCAGAGTCAAAGGAAAGGAGATACTGAGAAAGAAGTTTATCAAACACTGAAGAAAAGTAATAGGGTTAAGCAAAACACTAAATGGAGGGGAAAAAGATTCAAAGGAAAAAGCAGGCAACTTAGGGAAGCTGAAGTTTATGACTGTGGCCAAAAAAAAAAAGAGTATCGTCTGGACATCAATTAAGAGATAGGGAGAAGTGTGACCCTCAAAGTACTACCTTTAAGCATCGGGCAACAAGGAAAGCACACTAGATGAGTAGACTTAGCCTAGATTTGAAAAGTTTAAGTTAAACATCATTGGATATATTTTTCCAAAGGATTTACATGTTTAGAGCCCAGAAATTATCGATAAAGCTCTGGTGCCATAAACAGAACAAGCAGGTGCTTTCTGAGCTGGCCTCTGGCAGCTCTTCTAATTTAGCTGAACCTCAGGCTTCAGCAAAGCCCTGATGCTGGAATTGTCACGGTCTTTCCTGAAAAGGCTCTGGCAATGCATCAACACCCCAACTCCCAGCATTTAGTGACAGTTCTCCCAACATCAGCAAGCCTTGGTTCTGATCCACAGCTTCCTCTATTAATCCAGTTCTGAATTAACAAAACAAGACTAGGAGTTGCACAACAGCTTCAACACATGTGCAGACAGAATCTGCAAGGTCCAACACCTCACCCTCGATCTAGGCCAGTATTAGAAGAACGTATCCCAAAGGAAAAGGGTGTCTCTTGTACCAACACAATGCAAGAGCCTTGTGATACATGCAAGACAAGCTGCTGATCCAGGATATTTACCTTTCTGCAAGCAGGACAAAGTCCATTCTCATCAGTGCGGATACGATGCCAACAGAAACGACATATTTGGTAGCCACAGGTGCAAGGGAAGAAGTTGATGTCATCAATCTCCAGAGGCTCCATGCAAAGGGGGCATTCCACAGGGTCTTCCTTAGCATCAGGGCTGCGAGACATCTTTATATGTTCGCAGAGCAGCAAAAGTTTATAATAACTTAATGGAGCACAAAGGTCAGCACTTGAAGGTCTGTAAGAAAATTTAAAAAAAAGAAAAAAGAAAACTTTCACTGCTTTGTCCATATCATATAGCTTTTCCTTTGCATCTTTTAACAGTTTTCGATCCCCTGCTGGTTTCTTTCTCTCCACACAAATTATCTACTAACTTGCAAGTTACTTAACAAGCCTCAGTGTCTCACTCTTACAAGTCCCACAAGTAGATTATTCACAACGTACCTTCCTCCTGAGACAACTGGGCAAGTACTTCTTTGACAGTTTACTAGCCTCTTTATGCTTCAAGATGTACAGTTGCATACAAATGTTTAACTGTGAGCATCATACACTGGTTCTGTCTTGTCAGCTCCACTTAGGGAGTCCTTTCAGTCTTCTTCTAATTCAAAATTGAATCCTTGAACCCAGAACTTCACGCTTGGGAGCGATTAATTCCTTAGCTCAAATGTTTGGAACAATTTTTAGGTCATCCACTGGGACATTTCAGTAGGGGTACAGCATTATCAAAAACAGAAGAACAATGAAAGCTTCTTACATAGAAGAATTCATTTCTTTGTTCC